>CAIGRK010293932.1:0-13824 GCA_903798315.1 Fraxinus greggii | reverse complement strand
CTTTTTTTTTAAATGTTTTTTTTTCACGTTTCCACTGTTCATGCATTTTTTTTTCCGGAGAATTAATATTTAGCTGGGTATAGGAAAAATTGTCTAAAATTTAAAATTTATGTTCCTTAGACATATATGATCAAATCTTAAATAAATAAAAACACAATATCTTATTTTACAAGAAAATATGAATTTTCAAAGACAATTTCACTTTTGGTTATAGTCAATAATCAATATGAAAGTGTAACTAACATATATAAATCAATATATGCCACATATCACAATTATGGATTACCTTTTTTTAATTGTATTTTTAAAGTCTACATGATCGATTTTATAACTTTGGCCTCTGATACCAAATTGTAACGATCCAAATTTTAAAAAATTTAAATCGTTAGTAAACATTTCATTCAATAATTAAATAAACATGTCCAACAACCCAACGTAAAAGTTTTATAGTTCTATAAATAATAAATACAAAATGTAGGAAACATATCCAAGTAAAATACGTTCCAAATAACAAGATCTACGTGATAAATAAACCAAAATAATGCTAAAAAAAATCTATAGTCACCGCGACAACACCTCATCGCCCGCCAACCAACGACCCATTCTAACCTATGAAGAGTCCGTCATCATATTTTTCGAACCTGATAAGAGCTCAATACATATCATATTTTTGGTATCGAATGGTCATATCATACATATCATATCATATCATATCTTTAACTTTCATAAGTATAATAATTCATCAACATGAAAAAATAAATTAAACGGGATAATACCATTGCATCTCATTACCCTACTTCGTTAGATCAAGTAAATTTGAAAAGTAAAATCACAATCACGTTCCAAAACTTTAATTTCTACTTGCTGCCCGTAACACGTATCTATGCATTTTTTTTCTTTTCCTTTTTCTGGGTAGGTAATGATTTCTTGACATGGTATTTAAAGTTGAAAGAGGAAATTAAATTTTTGATAGGCCTAAAATATGTAAGATGCCACGTTTTACCCCCAGAAGAATTCCCAACCCCGTTAATCCTTACAATTAAAAGTTGGAAAAATGCACTTGTATGTGAGAGAGCTGTACAATTTGCAACTCTTAATGAGTGTAAATGTAGCAAGTTTCAAGTTACTTCCCATCCCATGTACACATGGCAACATAACCCTATCAATTCTCCAAAATTAAGGCAAATCAATAATAATGAAATAAATTTAACGGATAATTACAACAACGGTCCCAAACATTTCAAATTTTCGCGCATTTTATCATAACCTTTGATTTGTGCCAACGGAGGTCCCAAACCTTTAATAAATATGCGACGGAGGTCCAAATGGATGGTTTCCATCTATTTGACCATTAGTTTGATCGAAATAGTGAACTTTGACTCATTTTGACAAAATTGAAACGGGCAAAATTGTAACTTTACAATTAAAACATTAAATAAATAAATTAAAAACCATATATGAAATGTTCTATGGCGTTCCAATCGGTGAACTCTGGTGCTTCAGACCTTTCTTCAATATTATAGTATCTTGTATAACAGTGGGACTGAACGGAACCCATACTCTACACACATATGTTTCAAGATAGTGCACTGACTTTCTTCCTTCATAATATCTATATTGAAGTTACACATGAATTTCCATACCACCGGTGTGTTGTAAACCTTATGGGTTTAGCACATAGTTTGGTCCATCCCTTTTTCTTTGACAATGCCCACGTAAATTACAATTGGTCAGGTAGAACCTGCCTCTCACGAAATAAAGTTTGGTTGTTGAATATATCAGCCCTTTGTACCACTTCCTCAAAAATACAAGTTTCATTAGATTGGAGATCAACCGAGCCCTCTTCCCTGTACTAGAGGACTTGACAATTCCCATTCTTTTATTTGCTGTAGTGGTTGCTGCTCTTGGAGGCATTGTATTTATATCCTAAGAAAGATAAATAACTTGTTAGGCTAAATTATACTTCATCAACTTGCATAAGAACATCATATGATATAACTACATATGCAAGATGAAATGAGGTGTGTGATTTATGTGAAATTTTCATGATGTGGGGTGGTTGTGAAGTGGACAAACACCTTCAAACTTAATGTGATATAGTATCACAAGAAGTTAGGGTTATAGTTCCTAAAAATTGAATTGAATTTTTTTCAATAAGCACATGGTATATAATGTAAATTCCTAGGTCTAAGCCACATCCATTCTATTTAAATTGTGTACTAGATTGAGCATATTAAGGTAATGAGGGCAAAATCTAACAAAAACCTAGTTGTGAACTTTCATCAAACACATTGCGTGCAAGAAAAATTATCACTTAAACTCTACTTATTTTCAATTTTCAAATTAAACCAAAACCTCCTTCAACTAATAATCAACAAATCCCAACGCATTCTTCAATCTAACTCCCTAAATTCAATTTTAACAAACTCCCATTCAATTTTTTTCCTTCACTCTTTTGAAAAACATAGTTTTTTTCAAAGTATTTAAAAAATATAAAAAAGTAAGAAACTTTCCTTGGAGATGTTCTGGATAGGGGCAATAAGATGTACTCTTGTATATCTCAATATAATCAACCTAATGTACTTCAAGATTGCAAGATGAATGAAGATTTGAATTAAGAGAAGGGGAGTTACGGTTTTGTAATGAAAGAATGAGAGAAATTAAGGAAAAGTTGTAGATGAAAGTGAGGAATAATAAACCCTCGTCCCATTTTTTATTTTGAAAATATATATTTGTAAACATAATAGAAAAAGAAAGAAAAATTAAATAAAAATTGAACATAGCTGTAGGTGGGCTGCCGGTTGCATACCCAAGAGACTCCTACCAGAGAGGTCTCCCACCTGTGGGTTGGCCACAAGTTTGCAACCCGCAATCCACCTTGGGTCACGTAATTTTTTTTAAAAACTAGAATAACGTGTATATGCACTCCTAAAGCAATATAATTACTAAAAAAATAAAAAGATTAGACTTTTGAAATCGGGCTTTCTCCCTCTAGATCTTGATTTATAGTCTCTATCTCGGCTTTATGTTACGATCATTTTGGGACCGTGTTATCAAGGGTGTCTTTCGCTATAGGGAAGTCCTCTACATAACGTTTGACACGTTGAGCGCTCACCTTGAAATTTTCCTTTGTTGGATAATTCCATTTAACTATACCATAAGAGAATACTTGTGATACTGTTAAAGGTCTGGAAAAAGTTTCAATCTAGAGTTGTAAAAGAGAACTTGATCCCCAACCCTGAAAACTCGTTGTTGAACGCTCTTGTCATGCCATTGCTTTGTTCTTTCTTTATAGATAGCCGCACTTCATAAGCTTCTCTTCTGATTTCTTCCAGTTGTTGTAACTGTAATGTTCTTGTTTCCCAAGCCTTTTCTAAATTCATATTCAACTACTTTAGTGACCAATATGCTTTATGCTAGCAAATTCCATTGGTAAATAGCATGCTTTTCCATACACCATCTGGTATTGTAACATCCCAATTGAGGTTTTGAAAGTGGTGCGATAAGTACATGATGCATCATCTACTTTTTTAGACCAATCCATGCGAGATGCATTCATAGTGAGTTCGAAAATTCTTTTCAGCTGTCAGTTCAAAGTCTCAACCTGTCAACTTGTCTAAGGATGATAAGATGTGTTTATTTGATGTTGTACCCCATATTTGTTAAGCATTGCCTTGAATAACCAATTGTAGAAGTGAGTTTCACCATCACTTATTGTAGCTTGAGGTGCTCCATATCTATTAAATATGTACTACTTTATAAATCCCACAACCACCTTAAGGCCTTTGTTTCCACACATTTTCATATGTAGTTTACCGCAACTAAAATGTATCGATTGTTGCTATTACATGATCTACAAAATTTGTGACTATCTTTAAAAATTTTGGCCAAAAGAAACTGCATTAAAACACATTCATTGTTGTTTTTGTATGGCCAAAATGTCATCCATAAGTTGAAGCATGAACCCATGCCAAAATTGGTTTCATCAATGTTATGGTATACTTCTGACTATCTAATATACTCCTCTTTGGTACAAGTGTGGATCATCCTAATAATATAATTTAGCCTCCTAAAGAAGCTTTATCTTTTGCAGATAAGTGAAGTCTAGATCCACATAACCATGAGCCAAATAATTAGCAATGTCTGCATAACATAGTGATTGCTCCACATGTATTATTTGCTCATCTGGAAATACTTCATTAATCTCTACCTCGTCTGCTTTCTCTGCCTGCTCTAACCTCGATAAGTGATCTGATACCTATTTTTTGTCCCCTTTTTGCCACAGATCTCTATATCAAACTCTTTTAACAATATCACCTATCGAATCAATAGAGATTTGGGATCTTTCTTTTCAAACAAGTATTTTAAAGATGCATAGTCTGTGTAGACTATATCTTTGACCCAATCAGATATGAAAGGAACTTGTCAAAAGTAAATACCACTGCTAACATTTCTTTTTCAGATGTGGCATAATTGATTTGAGCATCTGTCAAGTTCCGCTGGCATAGTTTATAACACGTAAAATCTCTCTTGCGATGTCCTAGAACTCTCCCAACTGCATAGTCAGTAGCATCACACATGAGCTCAAAGGGTAATTCTTAATTTGGTGCAACTATAATGGGTGCAGTTGTTAACTTTTCTTTTAAAGTGTTAAAATCATTTAGACACTCATCAGAAAAGTTAAATATGATATCTTTCTCCAATACGCTACAAAGACGCTTTGTGATCTTTGAAAAATCCTAATTAAGCATCAAATTTCATTCCTCACACCATTCTAACACTTGAGATAAATGTTCCAAGAAGTTGTCAAAAGAATCTCCAAAAATTGAAAATCATCCATAAATACCTCAATATACTTTTCAACCATGTCAGAGAACAAGACCATCATGTAGCATTGAAAAGTTGTAAGTACATTACAAAGACTAAAAGGCATTCTCTTAAAGGCAAAAGTACCATAAGAACATGGCCACCATATTGTTTGCAATTGGGATAAATGATTGTACTCTGAATATCTATCCAAAAAAAATGGAAGTAACCTGTTAACCTTTCCAATATCTGATCAATGAAGGTTAATGAAAATTGATCTTTTATTGTAGTGTTGTTTAGCTTTTGGTAGGTAATGCACACTCTTCACCCGATTACTAACCTCGTTGGAACTAGTTCATTATTTTCATTATTCTCCACTATAATGCTACCCTTTTCAGGCACAACGCGTACTGGACTCACCCATAAACTATCTGATATCGGATAAATAATTCCTACATATAATAATTTTCGCACTATTCCTCGTACCACTTCCGTTAATGTTGGATTCAATCTACGCTAACCCTCCATTGATGGCTTTGTGTAATACCCCGAACTTCACATACACCTTTGGCCAATATGATTCATGCATGCTATTTACAATGTCATTTGCATCAGTTTTCCTAATTGCTTTCTTTTAAAATGGTGCATTCGATTATTGAGAGCTAGATCTTTATATGGTGTTAGCCTTCGATTCCTCGACCTATGTGACGAATTCTACATTGAGCTATGATAGAGAAATTACGTTAATCTAGATGTTGGAGATTGACTTGTTAAGCAATTGGAATCTTGAAAATGCCGGAATTAGTATTGATTAAGGTTTTAGCTTTCCATTCGATTGATCAAGGTCACCGTAAACCCTAGAGAAGTAATTTACATATTTAGGACATGAGGCATGAAGTGACATGATCATTACGCAATAATATGGGTTTTATATGACGTTATAAATATTGAGGTACGAATTGTTGAAATCGGTCGAAAATCGGGTGTCAATCAGGTAAGTAATTAAATGAATGGTTAAGGAATTAATGCTATAAAATATTTTGGGATCTTAGGGCAGGTAAGATGGATTGTAAAGACATTGAAATAAGCTAAGGACACTTGAGTTGTACTTGCAAGGATAGAGGTGAAATCAGATTTCTACTACAAGGGACACCTCATGCTTGTTGATTTGTCCTTGTAATGGTCAATTCCTTCACCATTAAGCATTAGTCACGTTTATAACTCTCTTAAGGCTTCATATATTCAGTATATTATCCATAAGTTTCATACAAATCCTCCAAGGCTAGGTACAAAATCAGAATTTAACCACAAGGAGATGTGTCATGCTTGGGAGACTTGTCATTTTACCATCCAATTCCTTCAACATTAAGGCTTCCACCACGTCTTCCACCCCCTTGATACTTCACATAGGATAGATATAGATCTTATAAGTCACATATGGATCCAAAGATGATGAGGGAAAAATCAAATATTGATGCATGAAGCCACCTCATACATAACACTTGTCAACATGGCTGCATGAAGTATTTTCTTAATCCTTTAACAAGATTCACGACCCCAACCCCTTTAGGACTCTATAAATACCTCATATTGAGATATTGTATCCCCTCAAATGATCCCCAAGTGAAACGAAAAGGAAAGAAATGGAGCGAAGCAGAAACAAGGAGCTGGGAATTGAAATTCGGGATAGGTGAGTTTAGCTCTTGATTTTGAAGGTTGTTTTCATTGTTTTCTTAAGGTGTTACAATCTTGAGAACTTCTGAAATTGCTTGATATTATGTTGGGGTTGGTGTTGGGGGTGTTATTATGGCAAAAAAGAAAGAAAATTGTTGGAGATATATTGAGTGAAACAACTAAGGACAGAAAATGCATGGTTGCTGGATTCTAGTGATACAACTTTTAATCTTCTGTTATACCTTGAAAAGAACGTATATGTATCACTTTGAATGTTCTCATATAAGGGTTATAGGTATAGAAATAATCTTTAATATGTTAGAAACTGATTGGTGGCATAGTAAGTAATGGAAATCTAAGACCCTCACCGTAAACTGCTTGATTCATTGTGCTATAAAAAGGACTCAACTTGAGGCTGCAAACCCTGTACTTGTGAATTTATGACATGATTATATTCACATATATAATATATAAATGTGTTAAAATTTTGGGAAGGATTGAACATGATTAAGGGTGCAAAAGATGGATGAAAAGGGATATAACAGCGACTAAAACTCAAAAACTACTTCTGTCCAATGTAGTCATTTGCATAGTTTCAACCTTTACATGCATACTAATCATCCCTTTGGCCTGGAAAATAGATTTCGGGGGTGGGGGTGGGGTGATAGGTGGTTAACAATAATTCGATGACGTTGATATTCATAATTGGACTCGAGAAATAGTGATATTTGTGGGACTAGTTTGCAATGCAATCGTTAACTTAAAGTAATAATGTCATCTAAATTATTTTGGGCATGAATAGACCTAGTACGGGACTAGGTGTATGTGTGTGTGTTAAGATGATCAAATTGAGGATTGTGTTTAATATTAAATGGTGATACAGGTGGTTTTCCGACTTCAAGTGAAAAAGGAAATTAACCTACACTCCGTAGGAACACGCACACACAAGGGTGAAAAGGTAAGTGAAAATCCATTTGCAACTATGATGCAAGAACATAGTGTTTGTGATATAGTAGTGTTGGAATATTTACATAACTCTGGTAAGGAGATTGTTGTGTATCATTTGATGGTTATGATCATTGAGTATGTTACTCACGAGCATTTTCATGTGCATGCACAACATATGTCTATGGTTGAAAATCTAGCATGCACAACATAATTGTAAAATTGAGTTTTCCTCATAAAATATTTTATTGACCACTACTATGGCACCGAGGCATGTGAGGCATGCTTATGTGCTATGTTTGGGCACCGTGGTGGATACTCCCTGGTTGATTGCAAAAGTGGATAGGGGATGGGCCTTTGGTGATCACAGGAGGGTGGACCACTCAACTGTTACTTTGTGATACTCTGATTATTGGCGCTGCCGTGTGGGATACTTTTTGGGTGATCATAGGGGCAGTAAGGGGATGTGCCTCTAGTGGTTACGAGATGATGGTCCACTCGTCAGTGTCGATGTCAGATTAACCATTTGATTATTGATATTGATATTGATATTGTGCAGAGCTCTGTCCGGTACATAGTAGGTGGGTCAAGGGCCCAATTGAAGGATTTTAAATNCTGGTTGATTGCAAAGGTGGATAGGGGATGGGCCTTTGGTGATCACAGGAGGGTGGACCACTCAACTGTTACTTTGTGATACTCTGATTATTGGCGCTGCCGTGTGGGATACTTTTTGGGTGATCATAGGGGCAGTAAGGGGATGTGCCTCTAGTGGTTACGAGATGATGGTCCACTCGTCAGTGTCGATGTCAGATTAACCATTTGATTATTGATATTGATATTGATATTGTGCAGAGCTCTGTCCGGTACATAGTAGGTGGGTCAAGGGCCCAATTGAAGGATTTTAAATAAAGTTATTTCGAGTCGACTTTGACGGATATCTGAGCATGATACATATTTAACATGATGTTTAAAGTAAATGACATGGTGTTATATACTATTATCACTCATATTCATGACCTGCATGATTTTTGCTTACTGAGTATTGGCTTATGTAGTTCTTGCATTGTAGGCAAGCATGGAATCTCCTAGGAAACATGGCTGGCTGTGGAGCTCTTACGGGATTCCGAAGTTTGATGTACATGGATGACGACCTGTAGGGTTATTTTGTGGACTCCAGTTGTATTATATTTTAGGGATCCTGTATGACTTTTGAAAAGTCTTTTAAATATTTTTACCATCTCAGGTTAAATATGTTGAACTGTGGTTTTATGACCTTTGGTTTCGGATATACTTTTGGAGATGCTTCCATTTTGTTAGCAAAAAAAATGTGTGGGTGAATTTTGATATCTAAGTCAAGTTAGCAATTGTATACATACACATGTTAGTGTATTGTTATCTATATGAGTCGGGTGTGACATTTGACTCATCCTCCATTATGATTTTGTGCATGCAAAGAGTAGAACTAATTCTCCGAATATCTGCTATTGTCCATCCAATCGCTTGTTGAATTGATTTACCATTTAAGGACCCATTTGTTGAGGAATCTACTTGAGATTTGGCTATTGGTGTTAGTCCGATGTAGAAATGGTCTACCCGATTACCTTACTTATTCCATGATTTGGATACTTTCTTATCAAATCCTTGAATATGTCCCAAGCTTCATGGAAGTTTTCCGCACTACGTTACTAAATATTTAAATTTCCAATTGGATTTTCACTACCTTTGCAGTTGGAAAGAATTTATTGCAAAATTTTATCACTAGGTCCTCCCAAGTAGTGATACAACCATGTGGCTGTGAATCTGATCGCCTTTATCTAAAAGTTATTATTCCTGAAATATGGATACACAATACTGGAGTTCGAGTGGTGCTATAGGAATCAAGAGCATTGACACTAACAAGTCTCCTTCATCGATCTCAACTTCTCCGTGGTGCTGGTTTTGTGGGGTCCCTACTCTAGTGGCTCCATGTCCAATTGGCAGTCTCGGGATATTTTGCTTCTCTACCATCTGTTGTTCCTGTTTTTGTGTGTTCCTTAAGTCTTCATTTGAAGGTATGTTCTATTTTCGAATCAAATAGTTCAAGATTCACTCCTTGGGAACGGAGCATACAATGAACACTTTTTTATTTGAAGGAAAAGCAATTTAAACAAATTAAATAAAAGTCAAAAGAAAATAAACTAAGATTAAATGTAAATAGTCTCTAGCAATGGTGCAAAAAAATTGTTGTTGATTTTATATCTCGTAAGTTTACAGATCGAACAAGTAATGTAGTGAACCTAAGAGTCCGAATTATCGTTCCCACGAGAACTTTTATTTATTCTTAGTTTACTATTTTTACTTCTATTTGACGAAAAGCAAGTTATGATTCGGTGATTGTTTGTCTAACTATTTCTAACTAACTAAGTGTATCTTAAAGCCACAAAAATTGAATTAGGTTTTTAAATAGGAAATGGATATTAGGGCAAAGAACTTCATTTATTGACCACCTTTAATTCTCTAATCAAGATTCTTCAATTAACGTAGTATTCGGTCGAATTCTTCTAACGTATTCAATTTACCTCTATCAAATTCAAATTAATTCTATTTGACTAAGTTAAATTTATATCTCTATGTGAATCACAATATACCTTAGTTAAACACACTAAACTTTTAAGAATCAATGAAATGATCGCATTAACTAGAAAATGTATGTCAATAATATTACACTAGTTCCTGAATTTTGCTATGTGGTCTAAACCTAAAACTCACGTCTCCTCCTAATAGATTCACAAAATCAATGAATTATTGGCCAAGTAATTCAAGCATTAAACTCTATAAATAAAATTAACACAGAGAGAATTGGGAACTGGAATCTTGAAAATGGAATTAAGGAGTCTAATAAACTACATTGTCTGCCCTACTAAAAAGTTTAGCTATGTATGCTCAATGAAGAAAAACAAAGAAATATTATTGAATATATCGCCGAATTTTGAATGAAGATGCAGAAAAGTAGATGAATCTTGCACCATAATTTACTGGGAACAAAGACAGTTTGATGATGAATATAAGAGATGGGAAAATGATTTTTTAAGTTTGTTGGCCAAGACTTTAGATATCAGTTTACAAACAATGTTACATAGACTTATAGGCCTGTAGCTTGTCACCAACTCTAGATTCGCCTTCTTAGGAATAAGAATAATATGTGTATAGTTGATTGACTGTAGATGCTTTTCCTTGACTCAATACATCTAGGCATGCATAGTGATTGGATTATTAACCATCTCCCAATGCTTTTGAAAGAAAACTGCAAGGAAGCCATCTAGCTGCGGTGCTTTGAACGACCCATTTGTATAATTTCACCTTCAATTTCCTCTGGTACAAAACTTCTCGTTAACTAATATAGTCCCTTCGTGCTTATCGTCGATGTAATCCCTGATACACCTACCTCTAGCTGTTCATCTAATTGCTTAGTGCTTGTGAAGATGTCCTCCAACAATTGGACTAGATCCTCTTCACCGTCAACCCACTTTCTATTTACATCCTTCAAAGGATTAATTTCATTTTTCATGCATCGATTGGAGGGCCGCATATAAACATAACTAGTATGCCTATCCTCCACTCGAAGCCACTCCGTCCATGCTTGTTGCTTCCAATACAACTCTTCTCTTCGAGATAGCCTATCGATTTCTATCTCCTAATAATTTATCTCCTCCATAACTTCACCACTCCGACCCCCTCATTATACATTTTAGCTAACTCTTTCCGTAGAACCGGTCGGGTGCACAAGTTGAGCAACCGCACAGGGCCTCAGTATTGTAGGGGCACCACATTTTTATTATTATAGGTGTGTATTTATGTATAGTTAATATTTAAAATGTTTTACTAATTTTAAAATTTCAAATTTTTATTATCATGTTAAGTTAAAGGGCACAATATTTATGAAAAAGAGTAAAAAAAAATTATATTACATTAATATTATTTTTAGTTTAGCATATTAGGAAAAAGAATTTTTTTTCAAATTTTAAACTATCTCACTTTCAAAAAAAAATTAAATAAAAAAATTATCTATTTTACCACCCCAATCCCAAATGTTCCATTTATTTCATTAACTAATTACCAATCCAACAAGACAATAAACAATCCAAAATTCAAGTGATTAAAGTGAAGAGTGAATAGCTAACCTGAGATCCCTTTCCATTATTTCCCTCTCTCACACCCTTTAACTCACGAAAAATAGTCAAACAAAGGAGAAGAATCTCTACATAAGTCTTTGTTGCTAGCTCTACAGTAGTACAATCTACATAGTAATATCACCATTTTAAATGATTAGTGTTCATATCAACAACATGACTACATGGATTAATTTACGTACTAGTGAAAACTTTACGAAATCTTTTATCAATAGAAACAAAGGAGGCCTTTGATATATTAACTTATTTGAAAAGATTGAGTTGATTTTCGAATACATTTATTGCTTATCAGATACTAATGACAATTTCTGTTACTATTGCACCTATCGTAAATTAGTGATTTTACTTTTAGAAATGCAAAGAAATATTTTTACTTGATTTGTAATATTACAAGGTTTACACATGATATTTAATGTTTTTTATTTCAAAAATTACTCATATGTTATTGCATGAAGAGTTTAGTGGCTTTGATGGTTCTTTGTTCATGACATATAAATTTTGATGAAGCTCACGAGGATCTTTTAAACTTTACTTGTACTTTCTTATTCAAAACATGTAAAATATAAATAGATATTTAAAAGTCATATTTTTGCAATGAAATAACATTATTGAAAGTTATTTTTTTTCTTAATATATTTTTTAATTTATGAAGGGGCACCATTTTAAAATGTCGTACGGGGCACTTAAAATTTCAGGGTCGGCCCTGTCTTTCCGCATATTCGCAAGTTGTTTCCTCCACTACCCATAATTTATCTTTCCCACTTTTTCAATCAACTTCTACAATCTTTCAACATAGTCTTCTGTACTCCCACTTAGTCCATTTCACCTCTCAATGTCACAAATTCGTGCCGTGCTTCCCTTACTGCCTATACGTACCCTTCCTAGTTAAGCCAAAATGGCTCAAATCGAAAAGGTTATCATCCTATCCTCCATCTTCTTCTATTATTCTGTCCATAGTCTTAGAAGCACTAGTCGGTGATCAAAGCTCAAAAAGTCCAAATGTTCTTCACTACAAGTGGAAAGATTTGATGCCATCACATAAAACTTGTCTAGCCTTTCCTCCATGTTTCCATCTCCATCCCCTTATTGTTCCATTTAAATGGGGCCCCTAAAAATCCATATCCACTATGGACAATCCGCCAATACATTCTGAAATTCAGTTATTGTTGTAAAAGGCTGCTCCATTCCCCCTTTCTTTTTCTTCCATTGAAATAACTTCATTAAAATCGCACCCCGCATACCCATGGTAAAGCTCAATTCTCGTAGTCTTCCCATGAGTTATGCCTTAACTCTGGACGAGGATGTCCTTAAAAACCAGTAAATCTCCATCCTACCTCATCTGGTTGGTTATTTATGCATCAATATATCCAGCTGAATAAGATTGGATATCTACTTTCCACCACTCTCGCCACAATAACGCTAAGCCACTACTTCTCCCCAGAGAATTTACCACAAATCCATAGTCCATACCAACTTTAAATTTCAATTTACTAGCCCATCTGCCATATAATTTGGTTTGAGAAAGGAAAACCAAATTTGGATAAGAGTGTTTTACACAAATATTTATTTAATCTTCATATATTATGATTAATTTGAGCAGATTGCTATTTAATTATGTGAAATTTTGTGATTTGTAGGAAAAGATCGAGGTTGAGAGTAACTGATGCAAAAAGTGGTGATTTTTAGCTTAATTGGAGATTAATTATAGCATTTGAAGAACATTTGGGGTTACAATAAATCAATCGGAAGAAGTTTTGGATGAAGTTAAAAGATTAAGGACGAAAAATTGATAATGGAAGGTTTAGGAACCAAAATGGAAGTTCGGAAAACTTGGAGAACCAAACTATAAAAATAGGAAAATAGGCCCAGTCAATCGTGTTTTTAATATTTTTTTTTTCTTTTCATCTTTTGAGTTTGTTTTGCACGAAACTCTTCTAAAAAGTAGAATATTATATAAAGACCAAAAGGAGGTGAGAAAAAGGGTTCCATAACTTGAGAATTAGAGAGAAACACATCGAATAACAATGCTATCACTATTTACAAATGTCTCCAATCTCTAAGTAAGAGAAGTAATGGAAGGAAAGGATTTTTTTTCCCTTAAACTTTATATGAGTAAGTGATGGGAACCCCGTAACAACGGTGACTACGAAACCCACAACGAGATTGATGCAAAACCCAAGAACGCCAATTAATAACCTGATTTTGAACTTGAACCCAACAAGTGAACCAA
>CAIGRK010293919.1:0-11790 GCA_903798315.1 Fraxinus greggii | reverse complement strand
TTCATCTAGCTTCATCCTTTCAATCGTATCTTCCTTGATATAATTTTTCTACAATACAAGGCATACATTACAAAATAATCAAGGTCATCTATATATAAGAGCTGTGTGCAAATACTGGCAGAGTATGTTGTCTATATGAGATGTTCTCATGTTAGGAACCTGGACAAGTAGATGATCCACATAGACAACAACAGTTTCTTCCAAGCAGGCCTCAACAAATCGTCTGAATGATCTTTCTTCAATGTACCTTTACGTTGAGGTAGAATAACTTTAATGCATCAACTCGAAACAAGATGTAACGTTCATGTGGAAATGGTGAATGTACAGGGCTTTTTGGTTTAGATACATTTGAAACTATTAATTATTGTTTACCCAAAAAGACAGGGATAACTTACATCTTGACATCTGAAAAATAGTCACCAAATGTTGCAACAAGGTACTCAGTGACTTGCCCTTCTAACCAATCTGGGATATAAAGAACATCAGATCAATACAAACATCTCTTCAAAATAATCTTGTACACCCAAATTATGAAAATCTGTTTATGGACTCAATTATCTGACGTTTACGAGACAAACTCTCTCGTTAATTTGATAATGTCCTCCCAAATAAAGTTACTGATAAGCTCTCAGCCCAATACCTCAAGGCTGACACATAATTAGACTCGAAAACATGTGCTTAGCTTGATCTATTTCCCCATCCACAAAACCTCACCCAATGTCAATCAACTGGAATATGATAACTAAAGCTAGTAACTTTTGAATCCCAGTGATGTGCACACACAAGCAAATATATGGGGAGTGAGCAAAGATATCCGCAAGCCACTTGATGATAAACCATAAAAACGACCTACAGCATAGCAATTTCTGACAAATCACAATGAGATTCCCATTATTTAGAACTTGTAAAATAACTTCACGTACTGAAAAGGCAACTATCAATGATGTGCATTCATTGTGCTATTAATGATCAGGAACAACGTATTTTCAATAGTATCCACCACATATTGTAGAAAGGGCCTCAGGAGAAAGGTTGGCGGCGGTAAAATCATTACCTTTATGATATAGCTTTACAAGTAATTCTTGAACTCCTGGATCTTCAAAAATGACACTAACAGTTTGATGAACAGCTTCCTAAAATCAGTGAGAAACTTTCATGTTCTGATGATCAGGATAATATAACCACACAGCCCAAATGAAATATATATGTAGGCAATCAGCAGCAACACAAAGAAATAACGACTATCAAAGTAATTTTCTGATGCCATCCTTCTCTGAACACCATCGACAAAACATCTTTTATTTGGAATTGTCCAAGAAAAGAAATAGATGAGAATAAATAACAGTTCCGTAAAACAAAACACATGACTACGTTTCACTTATGTAACAGGCAAGAAACATGAAATTAGCTAAGAAATTTTTACAATGATACACAAGGCATTGTGTAACTCAAGCACATGTTTCAGGCATTAGCATTTTACAAACCATGAAGAATTGAATCCAAAAGCAGTAATTGAATCCAAAAGCAGTCCAACTTTTTCCACAGTATTTTGATAATTCTTGGTTAGTACTGTAGATGTTTGCTGATTGCACATAAAATGTTAAACAAAAAATGGTTCTTTCTATTGAGATAATAATCTTCCTCATCAAGCCACATTACAAATCAAAGTAAGAATGTATAGAAAGCAAGACTAAGTAGTTAGGTCCTAACAAAGCTCTGGAATGATTTATGACAAGTGGCCAGCATAAAATTGAATGTAGTCAATTCAAGGGATCAATTTTCACCCATTCAAGAGCAGTCAGGGACTCTACATGTATGAAGCTTCCTGAATAAAGTAGCTAATCCAGTAAAACTGAATGTAAAATACTATCAACGTGCATATCAAAAATAATTCAACCATGTTAATACTGGGCATGAAGGGAAATATGATGCGAGACATAGAACACTAAAAGAAATGTAGAGAAAAAAAAGATGAAAAAAGGAAAGAAATTTCTCGGTCAGGCGACTGCAGCAAACAAACGTTCATAAAACATGTGCCTATGAGTAGCCCAAATTTCAGAAAGAAAAGGATGTATCATGTCTGGGTAATTAAGTCCAAAAGTCCTCGCGAATGAATCAACAATGCTACCAAGAAACTGCTGAAATACATATATTCAGAAACAGGAGAAGAACTTTCTTACCTGGATAAATGCTTAGTCATATGCCATTATATAGTACACAGATAGAATGATTAGACAAGAACATGTTTCCAAAATAAATTAAAGCATTGATATTTGAAATAGCAGTGAACATGGATCAATCAAACGAACAAAACAAAAAATATAGGCAAACAGGAGGAAAGAGAGACATTATACGGTTACTATATATTGAAGGCATTATGAACATTTGAATGAAAGCTAACACAATATTATGGAAGCCCATCGACAAACCTTGGCAACCTCCAGAAAGCCTTTGCAGGTATCCTCAAAATTCACCTGTAAAAGTGATTAAAACAGTTTTAACAAAGAGAAATATTGTTTGTCCTAAATTGCGCCACATTGTAAACAAAGCACAGGCAACAGGAATGCGAAAAATCAGAAGTTTTTCAAGTCCTTTTAGAATACACAAGTCCCAGAAGCCAGATGGTCATATCAATGTTTTATCCTCCTCAAAAAGCGTTAAATGTCAGTGGTGGAATCTTCTCACAATCTCCATCACAGAGATTTTAGAGAAGAGGAGATAATTTGTAATATGTGTGATTCAGGTGCACATCTCCTTTTATCACAACCCCTTTATACCGTTCATTGATTCGTCTTTCACGTTTTGTAAAGCAAAAGACCTCGAATGGAGATACAGTCATACAATCTGAGATATACTTCACTAGGTGGCCTGAATAATTTCAATGTACACGAATATTGGAGCCTAAAATGTCTGATTGCGTTAGTATATTCCATCTATACTGATTCAACACACTTTTTTATCTGAGATGCATGGTACCAGAAATGGGAAACTTATAATTAGGAGGCTATAAATACACCCCCAAGAACTAAGAGGAATATTAAAATTAGTGCAACAATACAAGAGAAGAAAAACTTCGAATTCTGCTGAACTTTCATATGCAAAATTGGATCCTCTGCAAGGAAAGATATTTTGAAATAAAATGCTAACCTGCTCGGCATAATTCTGTGGAAGAGATTCAAGTGTGCTAGAACTTAGCTCCATGGCGAGATCATAGCATCGAAGATTGTTGTTAATCTGAAATCAAGTGATCTTATCAGAAAGATAGACACCTGCTCTGATAATATAAAATCAGATGCTATACAAATGCAGATTCTCATACCATCGCACATAGAGCTTCTAGACCAATTTCTGAAGCAGGTTCCTCCAGTCTCTGCCTTTCAGCTGCCTGAAAATCAATCATTACCTGGGAAAGAGAAGGAAAAATGAAAACGCTACGTAGCACACTATCCATCTTTTAAACAGACCATAATTGCTACCATATATTATTTGGAAGCTTAGTTGACAAGAATCATGTATCGCCGTGATTGTGTCATGTCCTATGCACGTTCTTGTGCTTCTAGCCCAATTAGAAACATGAATGACTGCAGATCATAATGTGGGACCAACTCCATTCTTGAGTTTTTATTTAAATAATTTCCAACTTACAATCATCAAAGTAGGCATAAGGGTTCAGAAGAATGCAAATAAATTAGGTAGTAGGAATCAGCCACAGTAAGTGTAGTAAGTAATCTAAACAAGTGGTCTACTTCACTACACGTTATCACAGTGCTTGCTCATCTCACCATTTGATTAGGATTTAAACACATGTTTTGACTACCGAATTTATTTACTGTGATTTTTTAATGTGACACTAGCAACAATATTAACCAATTGAATGTGAAAGTCTGCTTCTGTGTGTGCGTGTGTACGTGTGCGAGAATAAGCAATAGAAAGAGAGCATATAAATAGGTTCACAGCAGAATTTTTGAAGATTTTATCATAAAGCCCAGAGTTATCTGATGGTATAATGGAACTCAGATAAGCTTGAATTCCATTCTCCAAAGAGAAAAATGAAGAGTCTTTAGAAGATCAATACAAATATGGTCATGGGAAGAACACCTGTCATGAATATGTATACAACAGTTGCAACTTGCAATCGCAGGCAAGATTTACGTATACTGTGGGCAGTGAAGAAATATATCAAGACAGCTAGGTAACTTAGCAGGAAATGTGGGCAGCTCTTAATAAGATAATTATTTGAAAACTAGTCAAGCTGCACTTGCCTGAATGATGGCCAAAGCAATTCTGTATAACATGACATCAGTGCTATTATCTCGTACAATTTGTACTTGCTCTCCAAGGATCCGAAACAAGTCAACAGCAGCTGGGGTGTATAGTTTTCCATCATCTGTTTTTTTGGGTGGCTGTACCTTATCAGCGTCAAGTATATTCAAATACCATTTCTACAGAACCAAATGAGGATTCAAATTAATTAGTTAAACCGTTAAGGTGAAATGATATGATGCATAGAAAGACGACTGCTCTCTTGCGTTTTTACCCTTGTTGTGGCTTGCATTCGTTCAACATAAGCATTCATTAGGGGATCCATTGCACCGCTCTCGGAACAAACTTGAGCCAGTGACTCGTCAACGCCAAGTCCAATAAGATTATCTTGGTACTCAACTACCCACCCAGTTACCTAATATCAATTATTTAGTATTCAGCATGAAAACAGCTCAGTAAACAGTACATTCGCCATAAAAGAAAAGATTAATATAATGGAAGCTGAAGCAGTAAGATAAGATGCAATAAAAAGAGCGAAGTAGGGCAAATGAAGTATATTTAGACCATCTAAATTTCTTACAGAAAAGCACAGCCATCCAGGAAATCCATTCTACTAATATAGGAAAATTAAGAAGTGTAAAAGCAGAACCAAAAGGAACAAATCAGCATGAATCATATTAAAGGGTCGTTATTGGATTATAATTACAAACAATTGGCACAATAATTTAAATAAAACTGTTTCAGTACTTATTTCTTTCAATTCCATTTATACCATCCCAAACTTAAAACAGTTCAATACAAGGATGTGTAAAGAAAACAGTTCAATTGTTCAATAATGAGGGCATGCAATCGTCTTCTCTTGGTATTTCCATCCCAAAAACAAAAAGAAAGAACACGTGTCCTGGAACCAGTTATATTATGTAAAGACCAAGGATACAAGTTTAGAAGAGGAAGTGGTAGGAAAAGATTTGGGTTACATCTTCACTTTGTAACTTCTTAATTATCTGGAAAGGGAAATCTAGAGCTTTCGAGGGAAAGGAGAATTTAAAGACTTGGCAGATTGGCAGAAGATTTTCGGTTGCCCGTATGAATGATTGTAATTCTCCAACAAACTTTTTCATAGACACAATTTCACATACAATCTATCCTGTGCAGGTAGTGGAGAGCTCCTTTAGTATAAATAGTCATTGGCTGTACTAGTAGGCTAACGTAGTGCATGAAGGGTCTTTTTTATCCCGTTTCCTGAGTTACACAAAATACATTGTTCTTCAAGGTTAAGAACCCATAACAGATAGGGTGCTCCTTTTATCTACAACACGCTATTCTCTTAATTTATCCTTTTTTATTGCCACCTCCGCTTGTTTAGTGCATATTCTCATTTCTTATTTTACACATTATAGTACGACCACATAATCATCTAGCCATCCTTATTTTTTACATCTTCACTTCACTTCATCAATATTTGTCCTTTTATAGATTTATAACTCATTACTGTAAAGAATAATAATTGTTATGTCTATTTTCATTTTAACTTGGTAGGCATCTTTTGATCCCATAGATCTCTATTTTGCCTGACTCCCTCTAATCCTATGTGGCTGTGTTGCAGCTTCAAGTCATGAACTTATACTATGATTTAAATGTCTAAACAATCCCTCTTTAGGGCACAACACCCTCTAGAACATTGAAAAAGAGGAGTTATATAGGAAAATTGTCGTAAAAAAAGATTGCAAAAAAGAGAAAATAGTTCTCATATAAAGCATGAAAAAATCAAGTTATCGTTTTATGAGCACCTACAAGCTCAAGAAGCATCATATACGTTACATGCAATTCAAGACTGAGGATTATGCATATCATCAGAGTATCATAGCAAGCTCACCCTCAAGTAAGACAAACTGATGAGAGTAGTTTCAAAATTAATTAAACAACTAATGGCAATTATCTTAAAATTATTAACTAACTACCTTCAAAATTTCTATATTTGTAAGCTCATTAGCTTTATCACTAAGCAATCTCAGCCATTGAATAAATCTCTCAGTGTAAAGATTCACCATGAGATGGAATATTTCGTACCTACGGGCATGGTAATAATAGAAGGGATGTTAGCAACAGAGTAAAATAAACTAATCACTAGTCAATCAATGTAAAACCTATATTATGTCTAAGAACTTACGGAGAGAACAGTAAAAGAAACAGAGATTTAGTTACTGGATAAATATGACACAGAAAAAAAAAATTGAAAGAGTAAATGTTTCAAGGTAACATAGAATACAAGATATTAGCACTCATATTGGGGTCCAGACGAACAGATCTGGTCATTATAAGCAAGCAAACTGGGAACTAGCTTTATATAATGGCACAGAAGAAAGAAATATAACATATATAAGTCTGAATATAATCAAAATGCAGTTTATTTCTCATGACTACTTACGAAAAGGAAAAAAAAGAAAAGCAAAGAAAAGAAGATAGTGATTGATGAGATCAATCCTGAATTTTCTCATCTTTTCTGTTTTTAAACATAAACTACCAGAAATAGATGGAAAAATCCCAATATCATAAATATTAATCACTTAAACAATCTATATGAATGATTTGGCATGCAGCAACAATGTATCAAACAGCATATGGTTGGATGGTCTTCCCTCGCTGTCTGGAAACAAAGTAAAATCTCAGCATACCAAAAGATAAATCCATGAACTGGCATGTCAAGATGAAATGAATACTATCATGCACGTTTCTTAATCATTGTAATGATCAATTTATTTCAATTATGGAAGTTTCTTATTGGTAAAGCTAGGTTAAGCACAAAATATGCTCGGTCACACTATACACTATATTATACTGGGACCAGTGAGGCCACATTGATAATTCACTTTAGCCTATGCCAGATTATTTAAAAGTTTAGACTCTGAACACAAATTTCTGTTTGCTGACTGAGGAATTCCAATCATAATTGCTCTTAATCAAGCTTTACGTACTCTACCGCGGAGATATGTTGCCAAATCTCGGAGTTAGTTAAGGAATAGTTACATGAAATTCACGAAAAAGATCAAATGCAGAGAGACCAATTGTTGGAGTAAATATTTATTTCTTAGTTGTAATGGATGTCAAAATGATAAAGAGCAGGAAAGGTACCTTCAAACCAACTGTAAAGTTCAAATAAAATCGAGCATTTAGCTAAAACCTTAAAAGTAACCAACAATCAGACCAAAATTAAATTTGACAAGGCAAACCTTGGAGGAAAGCAGGGTGCCACATAGTCATATATGTCTCCAAGCTCCTCACCAATCTGACACAAAGAAAACATGTCACTAGAATTACAACAATACTGAGTTTGTTCTATCAGAATCTAATGAAAGACTAGGCGACAGGAGTCATAGGAATGGTAGAATTGAAAATCCTTGTATAAAGAAGGCTATGCAAACATTTGTTCCAATCAGAACCTTACGACACAACGCAGGGAAGAATGTAATTGCAAACCGTGGAACACGTCATAACTTTAATTCATGAACTATATCTATAGTTGATAAAGTTTAAATAGCAGTTGGTTCTGAAACCATTAGAAGTTAGTTGTTTTCCGAAAGTAAAATAAATTAGCAATACAATTCGTATATGTTGAAGAAAGATTATTAATGATGAATTACGATCTATTCAAGCTTGTTTTATAACTTCTTCAACAGGTTTCCCACTTGGACCATTTAGGTGAAGTTCAAAAAATACAGGTAATAATGACCTAAAGAAAGCAAAAAGTAAACAAAATCAGTACTTTAGGGAATTGGTTCCATTCCAGTACTTAGGCCACTGTCTATTGAAGACATTTTAGCTAGTAGTTCGAAATTCTCAGTTAACATTTTCATATGTCTATCAAGTATACTTTCAGTTTCATATAATTCCCTTACATTTCACTATGCTTCAGATTCAGGGGCCATATTGTATTTTCAAATATCTCAAATTTTCGAAAGAGGCTTTCGAAAGAGGCTTCTAACTTCGACCATTCATTTTACTTTTCATGCCAATGTTCATAATATACCCACCAGGTCACCATTAAATTCAAAAATTAACAAAGTTACTCTCACACTCCCCAATTATCCCAATTTAACCCCCCTAATTTACTCCTGAATCTGCAAAACCTACAAGTTGGATAGCATGAGGTACAACATTAAAAAAATTCAATCTATTTCTTTTCTCTGGCAACCCTTGCCCAAAAAATCCCCCACTTATTTTCTTCTCTCTTATTCACAGTATGTTCTTTTCTTATGTTTCTTTTTCTTCTTACCGTCTCTCAATTGTTTCTCCTTACTTCTTCAGCTTCTTCCCATTCTCCTTTCATTTTTCCTCCTCCTTCATCACCTACCCCATTACCACCTCTCCGTTGTTGATGAAGTAGTAGTTTTCGTGTAGAAACCACCATCCAAAACTCCATGAATTCCACAAACAGTGTTCTGAAATTGGATCCTTTATTTAATCTTCACTAACTTTAATTCTTTACTCAAAAAAGAGTGTTTTCAAAAATACATTAATCCTGGGTCTCAATGTGTTTAAAAATTCCTGTTTAAATTATTCAACTAGAGGAACTATAAGTGTCTCAACTTTTGTTGTCAAGACAAATAGCATAGGCGAAATAATTGAAGAGACTTTTGAAGAAGTAAATGAGAAGCGCTTCATAAGAAACAGGGTTTCAAACAAACTATCAAATCTATTGACACGAAAAGATTTGTTTATAACATCAAAAAACTAATATCGATATTCAAACCTTTTCTCCTTTCTGTTACTCATAAAAAGTTCAGCTTAAGGGATAAAAATTAATAGTTTTAGTTAACTAGCAAAGATAGAGGTTCTAGCAAGATCGATGTATGCATACCATTCGAGCTTCCTCCAGAGCTCCTTTAAGGTCTTCAAATACAAGCTGAAATATATATCCTTATCAGAACAGCCGACAGAGAATTCCACACAATTCTAATCTAACGCCGTTAACATAAGCAGGTTAAATGACGAACCTCACTGAGCAATCTGTTGAAACGCGCTTCAACAGACTTCCTTATTTGCTCATAACATTTATCCTTGTAGCCTTTTCCTTGAACCTTTAACTTCTGTTGGACGAGGTTTCTAGAAGAAGCACTTGCAGTGGTAGATTTTCTGAAGAGAAAAGCAGCCAATAAGATTTATTGATGTGAAACTACAAATTGCGGAGGACTGATAGTTAATGACTCTAGACAAGAAGCCATCAGGTCAAAAGACAAAGCTTTAGCATATTCAGCTAAATACTTGGCACTTCTACGAGGATTTGCTACTGATGCCATTGCACCACCTCCTTCAGCCTCAGCTGCTTCTTCGGCAAGTTGTTGATCCAGGATTTCTTGCATCTCAACAACCCTATATTGTTCATTTTTTTTATTATTTTTATTGGGGGTGTGGGGTGAAATACAGAGAGAGAACCAAATTAGCACCTAAATGAACTGAACAATGGACTCATTTTGTAATGTATTCCATTCAGATCAGACATACCTCAATGCACGGACGAGGGTTTGCGGGCTGCAAAAAGAAAATAAACATGAATAATGAACAATAAACAGAGCAGAAAACACATATAGGTTCTTGTCAAAACTAAAAACTGCATGGAAATAAATGAATTCAAAATCAAGTGGAAAGTGTAAATAATTGATTACTTGAGACTACATAAAAGTTGATCAGTTAAAACAGAAATAGCCTTAGAAACAATACAGAATTTTGTATACATTCAGCTATTGGCCCAAAAACAGAAATAGCCTTAGAAACAATACAGAATTTTGTATACATTCAGTTATTGGCCCATCCACAAATGAAAAGAGGAGATTGGGAATATTACTGCTAATTCTTATTCATAATGATAATATTGCACTATAACATGTTGAAGGGATGTACTTTAGTTTTTCTACTTCATCTAAACAGGTAGACCAAAAGGTCACTATCTCAAACCCAAATGCCAATACATGTCAGACATCCTTCTATTCTTTCAAAAGTCAAATGAGGAACCCTTAAGTGACTGAATTAAGCTTCTTTTAATTTGGGTTTTCTACATATTGCCAATTTTATAAGATAATTTGAGTACATCATGGCACTACAGCAATAATGTCAACAACCGGGGCACCATACTCATGGTGTCTCACTTGACCTCCTCCACAGTTAATGAATTACTTCCACTGATTGAAGCCCTGGAAACCCTATGGGAACACTCTATAGGTGCAGGGTGCTGCAATTCATATACGTCAAGGTTGCTCAGAGCACTGATCATATCTGCATGGTGCATGTAATTGAGAAGCTGAAACATTAATTGCCCCGGAATGTAGTTCAGCATCTGTGGGGCTAAGCTTCTTTGACTACTTGATTAGTTGTTTGGGTTGGAATATGGTCATCAGTAAGGTAAATACTAATTAGGAGTGTAACCAGAAATCTTGACAAAATCATAAAAAAATAATGCTACATCAACATAAATTGTACATGAAGTTGATAGAATACAAGTTTTTAGCTTTTCTTCTTACAATTGATACATTGCTTACATATTTGTATTTTTCAAAAATACAAGTAGAAGTATTATCCCAACAGAAAGTTTTATGTACTAGGCAGCAGCAAAGTGTAATTGAATAACATTATCAAAAGTTATCCTCTTTTAAGAGGTAAATTCTATACATAGAGATCCTTAATCCTTTTTATGTATTTAAACTGTCACAGCATGTAATAACCACATAATATATATTCTATTTCACTAGAAGGTTATCGTCAATCATCATCTGCAGTATCATATTAAGAGAAACACAAAAATATTTGCAAGATAAAACCACTATCTAAATTCATTCTACAATATGTATGTTGATGTAATCTAATCATGTATCTCCCTTCGTAATTACCTCCAAATAACCAACTTTTGATTTTCAATTTTATTTAATGAATGATAAAAGGTTGCAAATTTCTCAATACAGGTTTCTATATATCAAGAGGGAGGCATGAGGTACATGTGCCAAACCAGCATTGCTGCAGATTGTTTGTTTACCACAGAGGTTCAGTCTTAGCCTCTTAGGCAATTCAAATTATTTTAGGAAAAAAATATAAAAATACAAGTGGAGAAGCTTGAACAAGACCATGCCATTAAAATATTATGCAAAGACGTGAGAACGAATAGATGCCAACTCAAAAGGAAAATAAGCATACCTCTCTTTAGCAAGTTTAAAGAAGTTGAAAATATGACCCCATAACGTCTTCTCGAATGTCTCCCATGTGTGATCTATGTCTTCAAAGTACTCCCTGAGAAATGTTGTCCACTTAATTCATCATAAAAAACTTAAAACTTCATTTTTCAAACAATTTTAGAAAACCATCATAGCATCAAAATATGTATCAAACAGAACCGATATTAAATTATAAAGTCAAAATATAAATCTCATTCTAGGTCACTACGTTCAAATGAAATGGAAATTTTCACCTTTTGTTTTCAACAAATTATAGCACATCTAGTGCATTGGGTAGAGAAAACCAAACAGTAAATGAGCAAACCAA
>CAIGRK010293894.1:0-11019 GCA_903798315.1 Fraxinus greggii | reverse complement strand
ATTAACAAGAAATGAAAATTGGAAAGAAATCTAAGTTTTCAGAGAGAAATTGGAATTCTAAAATACTCACCAAATATTACACGGAATCGGATGGATTTTTACTTCACCAAATATTACTGTAAAACGGAACAGAATGGATTTTTATTTCGAAGAATCGGTTTTGATGGATTGATAAATGATGGGGTATGGATGAAGTTAATTGTGTGTGAAAATGGAAGATGAGATGAGTTGCGTGAAGAGGAGAAGATGCCGAAAAAAAAAAAAGAGCATTTACCACGATAGGAAATTGTCAAGTTTTTTGCCTCTTTTATATTGTAGTGAAATGAAAGAATGTAAAAGTCAAATAAATCTATAATATTTATAAAGGAAATATTGAAGAAAAACTTTTGAATATCAATATATTTAGCTACGGTAAAACTAAAACATTTATATAATAATAATGTTATTAGTATTTTAAGAGGAATTATTAATTTATCGATAATTGAATAATTAATTAATTTATCCATAAATGAATATTTATTAATTTATGGAATATTTTATATTTTTATAACTTGTACTATATTTTACCATAGTACATGTAGGATTTTTTTTTAAAAAAACATATTGAATATGGTGAAATTCAAAATTTAAAATGTAAGCACACAAAAAGGCATTCACATACATACATACATCAAAGATGAAATATTAATGTACATACACTAGATTCAGTGTTTATATTGGAAGATTAATCTTTCAAATTATTTCATGTACGCATGAAACATAATTTCTATAGTTATTAGTATGAACTTTTATGAATTAGAACCATTGTTATTTTACATATTTGTTGGGTCTTAAAGGATCTCAAAAAAAAAAAAAATTATCTTATGCGTTGAGCGGTGTTATTAATTTAGTACAATAATTCAAATTAGAATCGAAGAATTTTATTATTTAAGCGAGATTATTAATATTTTCAAAAACAATTTTAGTACTTTAAAAAATTACTCATATCATTCATCCGATATATATGCCGTAACACACGCTCTTACTACTAGTATTATAAAAATATGTAAAAGTCTTTAAATAAAAACATATAGTGGTCTATACAGATTTTCATTGATTATATAAATGTCTATAAAATTTTACGAAAGTTAATTGAACTCTACAAGTAATTTATTTGAAAAAAATCTCTAAAAATCTTTAATGATCCAAATAAAATGCACCCCGAGTGTGTTTGGAAGAACTTTTCTGAAGTTGAAAAGCACTTTCGGAGATAAAAAAATGCTTTTGTTTTCGATATTTGATTGTTTAGCAAAATTCAAAAGGACTTTTCAATATTAAAAGGAAAAAAAAACTTTATTTTAGAGAAACCCAAAATTTGAGGTTTATAATTGGACTTTTACATGAACTTGTAATTTACATATAATTAAATTTTAAAATCAACAAAATACACACACACACAGATATATATATCACTTCCTAACTTCTAACCCAATTAAACAAGTATAAGATTTATGTAAAAACACTTTTGAATTCACAACCAAATGGTTAAAGGCCCATTCCGCATTACTTTTGCTTTGATTCTGTAAAAATTATCTTAATTTTTGTTTGAAAACTAATTTTTAAAAAAACTTTCTATTTCAGAAGTGCTTTTAAAGAAAACCGATTAAATTTTTTTATAAACAAATGAATTACTTTCATAAAATTAGTCAAACGAATCCAAAAACAACTTTTGAATACGCGTAAAAACTGTGCCAAACAGATCCTAAACCACATTAGCTTCGACCTATGTAGACAATACTCCAACCATTTAGTCCAACATTTATTTATTGTACTACAACCATTTAAGTCGACATTAATTCTTACTACTACTACATTCATTTATGCCAATTCTACTTTTACGACTAGACACTGGCATCAAGAAAAAGACATGCACTAAGAGATCACATCCTATACACATTTCATAACTTCACTGGCAATGAAAGAAAAAGAAAATAATAATAATAATAAGTTTATCGTAATACATATAATAATAATAATAATGACGATGATGATGAAGAAATTGTAAAAAGACATCAATATTGATCGAAGTTGATGAAAAATTGTAGTTCCATCACTAAGGTGAAGATAAAATATACAACTGTTGCATTTTTAAAGTACAAATTTGTATGGAAACCAATCAACTAACAGAATATTGATACCCTAATCATTAACCCAAAAAAATATAAATACCTTCATTAATACCACCATGAAGATATTTTACTATCGTTAAAAGCAAAATTTTCATCATGTAAGACCTCAGATAAGCTGAATCCCCAAGATGAGTCGATAGCTGACTGTGACAAGGATTCAATCAAGACGTGCCAACTCTTCCCACAAACAAAGATCAGACCGAAAACCTATTCTACATTACCTCCTACAATCTAACCTGTAAAAATACATGAATGCGTATGCAATCGTTGGATTTCCAGAAGTCGGAGTGGGCATGTGCTGGAGAAAGGATCGAACAGGTTTTGGTACAAAACACTGTAAGGAAAATGGCTTCCCAGTCATCAACTCAAATGGACTTCATATCAATACATTCCTTTGAAAATAGGGTTTGTACGACATATGCTAGCTCCATATTCCTCATACTCAGCCTTCGTATGGCAAGCCTGTAAGCAGCAAAAGAAAATGAGTTGAACTTACGAAAAAGTAAACAAAACGTGATAAATTACAATACAATTAAGCATAGGGACAAGGAAATGGGAAATCAATGAAAATCTGACGACTTAAAAGGTAAATTTGTATGACAAGTTTATATCTAATGCATAGATGAAGACAGCTCGAATCTATTTGACAAGGAAACATCTAAAAGGAACTCACGTTCTTTTTGGTATAACGAAACAAGTTTGGGCCCGCGTGCAAAAGGAGAAAAAAAAACACGTGATGACTTTGTAATCTATACAAAAAGATTGATGTATCCTCTTTGCAAGGAAAAAACCTACCTAATTTGGCCCACTCTTAAAATGTAATGAGATGCTCATTCCTTTTCTTGAAAGATGACTTGTCGGTATCTAAATTTAAGCCAAGTCAAATCCTAACACTGACGTGCTAACATCATGTTTCTCCCAAAAACCAAATCCACCATATGATCAACTAAAGTCAAAAACCAAATCCACCATATGATCAACTAAAGTCCCTCTTAAAATTGAGATTCTAATTTCAGTAATAGAATCTACCGTAAAAAACTCGGGAGTTGATGCGAGTACAGAGCCTCCAAACCAAACTGCATATCTCTGGACAGGGTGGCTGACAACATTCACCTCCACTGGTTGTGCCTGGAGAAACACCCCTTACAGTCAATGCTTATAATGTTTTACTGATTAAAACTCAACTGCCAATACATATGATAGTAATGTAGATACTCACTCTTATTTCTCCACCAAGCTGAGCATCATGAGCAAGAATCCGAGTATCAACAATCTTTTTCAGCTCCCGTTGTAACCTCCGGTGGAAATCTTTGAACATGGTTGATCCTCCAGATAATACAATATTCTGCAATATTCATAAATGGGCATAGGCCTTAATATTCAAGAAATAAATAAATAGGCGTATTCAGTTAGTAATTCACGCCACCTTATACAAAGCTCGTCTTGTATCTATTGGAGCGGACTGGATACATTTATCTATCACGGCTGGTAAGGGGGTGGCAAAATCACTCTGGTAAATCTCAGGGTTGAAAAAGACCTGCACAACAAGCCAAGTTAATCAACATAAATGTTTCCACCAACCTATCTGTTTTAAGCCTCTGAGTAGTGAAATCTCATCAACTCTTTTCTACATCAATTTACTTCTCTGACATGATGGCTCAAAACTAAGAATATGAATCTTATGACAAACAATTTCTGGTATTATTTTTTGCTGACTGCTGGAATAATTATTTCCAAATCTTTGACATGAATCCTGTGACAAACAAATTTTGGTATATTCCCTTTTGTCACATCGGAACAAGTAAAACAAAGATAACAATCTCAGTCGCATGAGAACCATAACTCAGACTACAATTATTCACAAACGATGTATGTGATAGCTTAGACTTGTAAACCAACAAAAACCATACTTTTCAGCAATTTTATAATGAGAACATGCAACAATGAAATATAATGTATCAAATCAAGCTTAAAGCCAAAGAACACGTCAAACCTCGGGTCCGAGAAACCGTTCATAGCCAATATCACAAGAATATGGAGCCCCTGTCCTCGGCTTAGTACCTCTCCATTGCTTAATATATTTTGCTGGCTCCTTGTCATGCTTATTGAACTCCTGAAATTACCAAAGAACAAAGATTTGTTATAAACAATCCTCGACATATCTCTGAGAAAGTTGAAGCGCAAAGAAAATAAGAAAATTCAGAGCCTGTAAAAATACCACTCAGGTATGCAAATTCAAGTGTGTGACTATAAAGAAAAAGAAAAAATGAATATAATATACGAAATTGTAAACGAGGGTCAATAAGCAATATTGCTTCTTATTCGGGTTGGAGATCAGAGGACGGCCTCAGTTTTAGAGTCAGCAGTTTATAGACATACCTTGACAATGTCAGAACAAGTGTAGCAATATGTTTCCTTGACTTTCCGTGCTACTTCAAAGGACTCCTCGGGTGGAACATGCTCCCCTCTTTCCTATATTAAACAACATGAAGAATAATAAGAATCCCAATAGCAGGACTGGTAAAACAATTACTTTTTCCGCCAAATTATCGTGTTCCTACTCCAAGATTACAAACTATCACTATGTGCATGCTTCAATTAAATTAACTTATAATTAAGTTGGTCAAACTTCAATTTTTAACTACACATTTTGTAGGGCCCACAACTACTACCCACTTATCCAACACTCAATTCTATCGATTTATAATTTAAACAACTCAAGAACAATCCAAAACAAGCTTGATGTCAGATATGAATTAATAGACTAAACCAGCTGCTTCTGGAATATATTTTCCATAACACGGTGATTTACAGCAAGGGAGAATGAAGCTCAAAAGTCCATAAGAAAGGAAATGATTATCATGTTTTTGATTCAAATAGTCAATAAATATTCATGGTAAAGGAGCTAAGTCATAAAATGCGGAAGGACAAGGGATTTCTTTTATTCTCTAATTAGGATCTTTGCCAACCTCCATGTCAGAGCACGCCTGAAGAAATTAGTACTACTGGTGAAGCAACCCCATTAATTATAAATTTGGACATTTTTCAGATATAAAACTAAAGTTGAAAAAATGAAACAGCAAAGTAAAACAATAGCTTTCGTCTCTCAGTGTAGAGTGCACAAGCTGTTGGTGTTTTTTACGCATTTCACCGCACCTATGCCTCTCAAAACATGTGAGATATTACAAGAGTAGTGATATGTGCAAACTTAAACTACAAGGAAAAGAAAGAACGAGAGGCTCAACAGTGAAGAATGTTTCCTCTTGTGCAAGATCCCCAATAAAATTCTTCAAGATAAACATTGGATGCATCAGATTACTAATTATGAACCTGAATAAGTGAAAAAAAAAAAAAAACATACTTGCATGAGCTGCTGGACAAAATGAGTGACATCACTTCCAGCAATAGGAATCGACTTAATGCTACTTCCAATGACATAGCCCTCAGCAACAGGTACAACGTGAGTAGCCCCATCACCAGCATCCACCACAACCCCTGTCATCTCACACTAAGAAAACGTATTGAATTATAAGAAAAATGAAACTAATCAACTAATTGTATAATTAAGAAAAGCTAATTATGGATATATAGATAAAATACAAGTTTTTCCCTTGCTATCAAGATCATCAAAGTTTTTGAAAAGAGTGTAAATTAAGCAATGCAGTCAAATTCCAATAAATATATGGGGGAATGGGTAAAAGACAATAAACAGACATTTTGGCGCATAGGACAGCCACAAGCATAGAAGACAAGTACAAAATCAATGCGCATCCGAAAAAGATTGACCCCTAAAACGTGTGCACGTCTTAAACATGAAATAGGGTTAGATTTCCAAAAAATGGGGAGGTAACCAGAGAATAAAAGGCTCAATGCGTATATTCCTTTTCAGACTGGCATCACTAAAATAATACAAATCTTTAATTCATGGTATGTATACCTCTTAATATCTTCACATCCAACATATTAAGAAGATTTGCTATATTAATAAGAAAAGCATCTATAATGCTCTCAATATATTTTTAGGGTACTTTTTAGTTTGATTCCCCACGTGCCAGAAAGAAGAGAAAAACACAGAAAAAACATTATTGCAGGACAATCCTGATGTAGCAGCATTGTAGAGCCAGTTTGTTTATGTAGCAAAGTAAATCACATCCAAACATGAGCACGATTAAACGTAATGATATAAGAACCTCATTCAGACACTGCTAGACTGCTAAAAAAGGAGTGCTAGGAAAAATCATCATTCATGATTCACCTAACAATGAAATTGTGAACAATTAATCAGTGAAATACAGGCACAATAACCCAGAGAAACGAAGCAGAAATATCTTTTAGATTTTTTTATTATCTATTTTTCTTACAAGTGTGAACGGGTGATATCAATCTTTTATCAAAAAAAGGGATGTCCAATGTTTGATTCCCACTATACAATTGACTAAGTGGGTGTTTGGCCCCCATTTTTTAGGAGGAAGTAGTTTTTGAATTGATGGGAGAATGTGCGGTGGAAAAGTGATGCAAAGTTTTAGATTTGTGTGTAATATTATTTTATTTGGAGAATATGTGGTTGAAAATGAGTACTATAGGAAAATGAATGGAAAAAAGGAGAAAGAATGGGGCTCAAACATGGGCTAAGTATAGCATGCTCATCTAGCCAAAAACACTCTCCTCCCATTTCATGGTAATTATCTTCTATCCATATACACCAATACCAATATTTTTAGAGTTTGTCATTTGCTTGTTGAAATTACTGTCTAAATATTTTGAATTTTTGCACATGCATCCAACCTGCCTTAATATTATGAAGAATAAAAGGAGAACCTCTCTTGCTCAATAATTCACCCACTTGCCGGGATACTAATTCTTTCAATAAAAACAACATATTTTCATTCATATACCATTGCTGCACATTTGTAGCCACGGGTGCATACGGCTTTAGGGAAGTTCAGCTAACACGCTATCCAATAAGCGCAAAAGAATGTTATTTAAAACTTTACAAATTAACCCAAATCTACTACTCTGTGAAAGAATTTATTTCACATTTTTAATGTATTCTTCAAATCCACAACACTATGATCCAATTAGACATATAAAAAGGATAATCAGAATTGCTAAAAAAATCAAAGACCTTTAAAAAGAAGATGAATCATTAATCCTCCTAGCCTAATGAAATTAATACCAACCTTGGAAGTGGTGTAACCAGCAGCCAGAGCTAGAACGGGCTGCACCGCCATGTAGAGCCCTGCAACATTAAATGTCTCAAACATAATCTCACCCATATACTCCCGGCTCTCTGGTGCAGTCAATGGGCTCTCTGTCAATAAAAAGTAATGATCCTCTGGATCGCAGCGCAGATTATTAAATATACACTGCTGCCAGAACTTTTCCATTGCATCCCAATCATCGACCTGGCCATGGTTAATTGGATATTTCAAATTGTAATTGCTGTTCGACTTTGATCTAGTGAATGCCTCTTCCCCTATATAAAAATCCAGATCTGCCATCACACCGGCATTATACTGCGCTGACAAATTGCTGCTCTTCGTAGAACTAGCTCGAGGCTGGTTGATAAATGACTCGTTCGCAGCAACTACTGTTGGGACTATGAAACATGGCTCAACATTTCCAGCAAAACCTATTTTAGTATACCTGAATATAAACAAGAACAGCAAAAAAATTCAAAAAATTACAAAGATTAGGTCATTAGGGAATTTCATCAAACAGTTTAACCAGAACTGAAAAAATGATCTTTGTAAAATACCCCGTGCCATTATCGATAACTACAGCGGGACGAGACGTGGCAGGATCCATGAGCGTGCGAAATGGTGATCAAAAGCTGAGATTTTTGGAGGGTTTTAAGAAAAACAGCGATAAAGATCATTCTGACCCAACTATAATATATCCATCCATGTCATTATTGGGTCATCAAATTCATCATCATTAATGGAGGCGATGATTTCAGGGACTCTTTTATTTGAATCGAATAATGAAAAAGAGAAATAGTTTTTCGAGTATGAATAAAAACGCAACGTTGGGTGTTGAATTTTTTCAGCTTTATGCAGATTTGACGTAGGGGCTGAGGCTGAACAAGGCGGGGCCGGCTTAATTTGGAGTCTGGGATGGATTTGATTTGGAATTGAGGGTGGCGTAAAGTGATAGATTTTCCTGGCCATTTTCCCTGCTACTCGGTCATAGTTTTCTCGTCATCAATCCAATAGATACATGCTTCTCTAAAATTATAATGTTGGTCCTCAACCTATTGTTTAATAGCAAATTAGTTTTCAATATTTATACTGTTGTACAATTAACCCCAATGATGAAACCATCTACATCCTTGTAAATTGAGAAATGTCATGCTATGGGCATTTTTTTTCAAGGGGAATAGATGCAGAATTAATGTGGATTATTCAAATCGATTTTCTTTACAAAAAGAAGATATGTATTAATGAGCTTTTCTTAAATGGTTTCATGGGATTTTTAGTCAATTGTCTTGATTGTGAAATGTCATTGATAAATAAGAATCTATATATTATTAGAAATTTCTATCATTGTTTCTATAAGGAATGAGTCATCATACACTTTTATATCTTATTGAATTTGAGTAGAATGGGTGATATTGTTCCTTTGTTCACCAAAAATTTCAATTTTCGATAAGTATTATATATCATCTAATGTGAAGGACTCTCAGATCAACAATTTGAACTATTGATTATAACATCTAACTTTAGGGTTAATTATTCGAGACTGTCATTAAAATATATATCACCTCAAGGTTTTAGACACTATCTATCTGAAAAACTAAACCCAACTAGTTTCTTAAAATTGGACACTTTTGAGTGCAATTCTGAGACAAGTTTTACTCGGAGAATAAATAAGGGTAAATTACAATATTGGTCCAAATCTATTCAATTTATCATGATTTTATCTTATTAAATTTTAATATGACGTATCAATCACAACCTCTCATTAATTAGCAAGGTGCATTCCTACTAATAGTTTATGTCGAACTTTTTCTAAAGTGATGTATAAACATAATCTTGCCATTTAATTTTAAATATGATAGTCCAAGAATAACTAATCAAAAGGAAGGTGAATTGATTTTTAAAACTTTTAGAATAATTAATCAAAATTTAAGCAAATAAAGACTAAATAGATTANTTATGTCGAACTTTTTCTAAAGTGATGTATAAACATAATCTTGCCATTTAATTTTAAATATGATAGTCCAAGAATAACTAATCAAAAGGAAGGTGAAATTGATTTTTAAAACTTTTAGAATAATTAATCAAAATTTAAGCAAATAAAGACTAAATAGATTAATTCAAATAATAAGTGCAAATATGAAAGTGTTAAGTGAAAGAGAATAGATGATGCAAACGATATAATTGTGGAGGTTTGATCCAAAATAATGATTTACGTCATCTATTACTAAGCTCTCTGGGACGAGTAATGCATTTCATTATATTGTTTGACTTATGGTGCAATCCAACAATTTACAATGCTTTCCGTAACTTACAAACGAGTGCCGATCATTACAATATTGAATTTTACGATACCTCAATATAATCAACACTATTAAGTTTTATGAGACCCCAATATGACCCATAAGTATAACAAAATGATTTCGCAACGATACTTCTATCTTAATAAATGATACAAACGAATTAAATATTAAGAGATGCTAACACTTCAAAAATAGCAACAAATGATAGTTCAAGTGTTAGATAAAAGCTTTGATGATTATGATAATTAAAAATTATATTCAATCAATCAAAGTTTTTTAATGAGAAAATGAAGAATAATTAAATATAATTTAAGTTCAAAAATCTTTGCAAAATATTTCTATCTTTTAATGAGTGATAACAATAAATTAGGTACCAAGAGAGAGATATAAAATTTTGATGAATATAATGATTTTTCAAATTTGATTAAATCAATTAAAGTTTTGATATAAAAAAGTAGCATAATTAGATGCAATGTAAGTTCAAAGATATCTTCAAAATATATCTATTTTATGAATGATAGAAATAATTGAAGTACAAAAATAGAGATGAAAAACTTTGATGAAAAATGTAATTTAAAAAGTTTGATTCAACAATCAAAGTTTTTTTATATGAAAAACAAATGAAATGAATGCAATTATAAGCTCAAAGAATTCTCTCAAAAGATATCTCACTTGGATAAACTTGAAACTCTTATTAAAGAATGGAAATAATGAGAGTATTTATATAGCTAAAAACGAAAAATGCTCTGTCGAACCGGACAACTAAAATGACGCCCACATTTGGATTTGGACGGCCAAGATAGTCGTCGTGTATATGAAACCTAATGGTCAAAAATCCCATCGTTGCATCAACTAGACGTTAGCCTTTCACGAATTTATAGAGAGATTTTGCAAAACTTTCTAAGGATCCGGACGAGCATCCGGACCTCTGAATGCTTAGACCGGACGTCCTGCCATTTTGATCGATTTCCTCCTTTTTTACCCCGTTTGATCCGATTTGAATATTTTGACAAATTTAGACTTTTGAAAGGTGTTTTTAACAAGTTTTCATGGTAATTGATGTTTTAAAAATATGACCAGTTCAAACATCATTTTAAAAATCAATTTTATTTATAATCAAAACATTTTATGCAAGTGATAATCTTAATAGCTTTTAGCGTAGAAAATGTAACGGCCCGAGTCCCACTTAACGGGCTATCCCGACCGTTAGATCGATGACGTATTGTCTCTACTGTACCACATGAGTCTTTTCAGCATGCTTTGTCCTCACTCGCCCGCTCCCCGAGAAAACTTCCAAGGGGGTCACCCATCATAGAATTGATTCAAGTCGAGCACGCTTAACTGTGGAGT
>CAIGRK010293850.1:0-11923 GCA_903798315.1 Fraxinus greggii | reverse complement strand
GCTGCTATGCTAGACCTTGCTGAGAAATCTGACTATGTGACACTGGAATTTCCATCATTATCTCATTTTAAGTGGGAAATTCCTCCTCGTTTTTCTTTTGAAGATTTATCTTGCATTATAAGATTATTGTTTTTTTGAAAGTGGAAAGGATGAGATGAGTTATAAGGGAATGCATCTTATGACATTTAATTTACTCACTGCCACTTGATTGTTGATGCAGGCTTGAGACAATTTTGTTTAAACTGGAGGTTTTAGATCATAAGGCCCGGGAAAGAGCAGGAGTAATCACTCCAACACTTGGCTCTCCTATTCCCGTTCNTTTTTTTTTTTTTTTTTTTTTTTTTTTTTTTTTTTTTTTTTTGGCTGCTATGCTAGACCTTGCTGAGAAATCTGACTATGTGACACTGGAATTTCCATCATTATCTCATTTTAAGTGGGAAATTCCTCCTCGTTTTTCTTTTGAAGATTTATCTTGCATTATAAGATTATTGTTTTTTTGAAAGTGGAAAGGATGAGATGAGTTATAAGGGAATGCATCTTATGACATTTAATTTACTCACTGCCACTTGATTGTTGATGCAGGCTTGAGACAATTTTGTTTAAACTGGAGGTTTTAGATCATAAGGCCCGGGAAAGAGCAGGAGTAATCACTCCAACACTTGGCTCTCCTATTCCCGTTCTTTTAACTTTTGGCGCTGCTGTCGAGGTGAAACTTACTTTCTGATTGCATTTTCTATGAACCGTGCCATTGTCATTCTGACTTCAATTTTCTATTTACGTTTTTATTATTGAATTTCATTTATGGCAAAGTGATTTTAGTGACTAAGTTACTAGATTCTGTTGGCTTTTGAAGGGAGAGAAATTTTGAGTTACGAGTTTGGAAGAGAAATTTGAAATCTAAATCCTTTCAGTTATAGTAGGAATGAGGAGGTAGAGTCATAGTATAGGAATAAGCTTTTGCTTCTTGTTGGTAATGGAAATTCCAACTTGAATTTCATAAACGAAAGAACTGTCCTTCAAGTTTAGACTTGCTACTTGCCTCTCGTAGTATATTACTCCAAACAACTTTAATCACTTTAATTTTCTTGTTCAGGTAGATTTTTCATTTTAGTCGGTTATATTCATGATCAGAAAGTCTGGTAGGTGACTGAAGAAAATGAGGTCCTTGGCCTCGCCCAGCAAGGAACTTGGGTTTGACCAAGACCTTGTTAGATAGATATTTCCCGAGTTCTGACTACAATGTCCTTTTGTGGTTTTATATAGCAAGTCCCCCTCTCATCTTTTTTCTTTTGAATAAAGGAAGCTCTGTGGGACATTATGTTTCATAGAAGCGGTTAGACATAAACTCAAGAGATGGCAGATCATGAAGGAACCTCATCTTGTTTGATTTTTCTCGTTAAAAAGTAATACAACGAAATCAAGAAGTTCGATGCATAGGTATTAATTTGTGAGAATTTTTGGAGGTCACTTAATTTTTTCCTCATCCAAAAACTTGTCAACTCGATTACTAGTGCAGAAAATTGTTTTAGAGCACTAAATCTTCAAAGCACAATCCAGGAAATTTAGAGTTTGCACATATAAGCTCTCACCTTCTCTTAGTGGGTACTGACTTGGATCCTAAGAAATTGAATTTCCTTAATAAATGATTTGGTTATAATTACAACTTAGAGCGGGTACTAGTTGTATGACAAGTCAATTCCACAATAAAATGGAACTTCAATCTTTATGTTGTAAAAATTGGTCCTGATCAGTGTAATCAGTCAAGTGATCCTAAAAGCTTGTGGGGTAAAATGTAGACCCCATTATTTAACTAAGGAGTCTACACTCTACAGAGCATTACACTTACTCAGATTCAAACTGTTAAGTTACCAAACTTCAAGGGCCCTCAACCAAGATGAGTCCTGGGTTTGATGAAGAAGTTTGTGACATGATCGTGTCATAATTCAAGTTAGGCTGTTTTGAAGTCAATCTAGCTATGCACATCAAATAATTAATTTGGTGGTGCCTTGTGAATGATTTGGTCCATGGGTGCAAGATTGGTTTTTTCACAGGGCTTTCTCCAAGAGGATTCTGTTTCAGAAGTTTTCGGTTGCCAAACACTACTAACAGCAACAGCTAAGCTTTCCTCATATTGGCATACGTGCATTCATTTTGATTTTCTTATTCTATACAAAGCACAATAATGGAATATGCACTTTGCTTTACATAACAACAAAATTATAGTGTGCTTTTGGCCTTCTATTTCTTTTTCTTCACAATTTTGGCTCTTTCCAAGTAAGTGGTTCTGGATTTTTCTAATAGTTTGTCCGTTCACATGATAGGCATTGCAATCCCTTTCCATCAAATATGGAATTTTCCAGGCTGTTTACGGTTACTGGAAGCAAAAGGTATCGGTCACAATTTGATGTTATTTATGTTTTTGATGTCTCTGGTAAGGATTATTTTTACTAGAAAGAAATAATTGTCTGATATGCGTAGTGTTTTTATAATGGTCTGTCAAATTTAGCAATAGTCTCACCTCTCTTATCTCTTTTTTCTGTGAATGCTTGGATATGATCTCAGAACAATACTGGTGCTGTAAAATGAGACTGAGACTTTATAAGTTGATCTTATTGTATCAAATTAGTTTGCATGACAGTACCATTCTTGTGATCGGTGGAAGTGATACGTATTTTTAATTCTTTGTTTCTTTCTTTCTATCTTTGCTAGAAACTTGGAACTCTCTTGGCATTTCATGTATATCTCCCCTTAAACGCAAGCGCGCATTAGTGAGTACATCTTAGTAGATGTCTAAAAATGTTTTGAAATGGGAACAAGGACAAGTTGAAATTATCATTTGCAAATATATTTTCATTTATCTGTTTATAAATTTTATTTAATTTTTAATAGAAGTTAATTGAACTTTTATATGAATATATGTTGATATACAATTTCTTTTATAAGTTTCAGCATTTAATGCTTTCATTGTTTGATATTAGAACAATCATGCTAATTAGCACCTAGCTACCATTGTTCAGGAGTACTTTTTATTGTTAAAACTGGCGTAAAATCTAGGTTACAGTTTTAAATGAAAGGGATATCTTTTGATCTAACTTGAGATTAACATGTGTGGCTCATTATATATACACACATGCATCCGTACATTTGTTCAAGTCAAACTTTGTTAATTACAAAACCTACTGAACTTTTTTCGAAAGTCTTTCTAAAAAGAATCTCTCCGTCACTATATCACTTGCAATGAGCCACACGTGTCAATCTGAAGTTAGATCACAATGAGCCATACTGACACCCACACACACACATATAGAGATGATCTAAAGTACTAGTGCTTAGCTTATGTTAAGCACCCCTGACATGTCACGTTAATTTATTGGAGAATCAACAAATTTAATTCAAATCTTGAGACCAATATAAATTTACTCACTAATAGGCTCATGTGTCATGTCACCAGTGCTTAGCATAAGATAAGCTAGTGGTTAGCAAATCATTTCTCTCTATATATACACACTAGGTATCGATGGTGTTTGCAATGAGGACAAGTGAGGCTCCCTCTTCTGAAATCTGTAGTTGATGAGTATTAACTGGGAAATTTTTAAGCTATAACTAAAAGGAAACATTTGATTCGGCGTGTTTACTGGGAAAAGTGGATAAAATGGTTGGTGATTTTCACCAGGACTGCTTAGTTAGAATTGATTGCTTTTGAATACTTTTTGTTTTTATGTGCATATTTGTACTTTATAGACCTTCATGTTAGGGATATAAAGGCACTTGACTATGATACATGAAACTTGAACTCAATGATGACTTGGTGGTTTGGCAAGGGACACAGAAATGTTTTTTAATGTACAGTGGACCATGTAGAGTGTCATATTGAGTTGGAATTGACTATTGTTTGATTAGGAGGGAAAATAGTGGTTGGGGTCTTGTTTTATATAGTTGGATCTTTTGGTTAACACCTTGCTGGTTTATAGCCAATTTTGCTTATCATAATTAAATGAATTAAATTATTTTTTCAAGATGCATTCTTACTTATTATTTTTCCAATTTTGTTTTTCTATCTTTTTCTCTACCAGCGGGAACGATGGCAAAAACCGGTTCTTCGGCGTGTGCAGGTTTGTTTCTCATGTTATTGGTTGATGTTACTATCAAAGAATCTTGTTTAGATACACTTGATTAAATGGGAGCTTTTGTGATAAACAAGCAGGTCTTGATTATTGTTTCCATATCCTGCATGCGGTAATATAATTTGTTGAAGAGATATACACGTGACATCATTTAACAGCTAAAACTTTTAGATCAAGTGGTTCAACATGGTATCAAAGCAAGTAAAGGTCTTGAGTTCAAGTCTTGTTGCCACTCATTCATCAAAAATTGTGCACGTGTAAGGCTTTCATTAGAAGAAAATGAATGGGATTAAGGAAGATGAGATTTAAATGATATACATTACATGTAACCTCATCTAATAGCTAAAGTGTTTAGCAAGTGATTCAACATAATTTGATCTCAATTTCCTCTTTGCCTATTAAATTGCTACAGGTTGCAATTAAAAGAACTGATTTCATGTTTCCTCTTTCTTATCTCATCTTTTTAGGATGGAGTTTTGTCATGATTCACTGTATTGTCATTCTCAATAACTCCTGGTTCGAAAGCGGATTTGAAATTCTTAAAAAAGAATAAAGTTGAAAAAATAAAAAATACGAGGAGAGTAATTTGATCATATTGAATGGGTTAATTGAAAAGTGTAAAAAGCCTTTGCTTACATAGACAAAATTATTTTGTATTTTACCTGTATAAGGAAAGACAACTAAAATCCTAAAAGGAAATAAAGTCTTATCTTAATCTAAAAAGAAAGAAAAAAAATCATATTCTAATCATGGAAGCAATGTAAATCATATTCTAAACTAGAAGAAAAAGAATAGGATCGTCCTACATTAACTCCTCTTTATGTATGTGCAGTTCCAGACGATTTAGTTTAGGATTCATTTGTATGTGCCTTCCCTCTGATTTTCTGGAAACTTATTTTCTTAAACTGCCTACTTGTATCTGCTAATAACTGTTCATTGCAATTTCTATTGCAGCCACCTCCACCAGTCAATGATACTAATCCATACAATGTATTCAGGCGAAGGGAGAAAGCTCATAAGCTTCACACTAGGAGGGTATGTGGTTTCTTAGTTTCTGAGCTCTTTCACATTTTTTAAGTGGTCAATTTTTTATTTTTATTGTATTAATATTTATTAAACTTTGAGAAATAAAAATGTACATATAATGCATCTTGTGCATGATTGCTGTATGCTGCACAGATGCAAAGAAGGGATAACAATGTGCAGTCATTTGAAAAGCTTCGCCAGGTTAGTCTGTTCTCCCTTCAATAATTTTTTCTATGATATTCTATATTTGGCAGTGAGAATTTTTAACTCAAGTTCTAATAGGCTTTCTGAAGTATTAACTATCAGTATTATTCTTTTTGCTCGGGTTAGACAAGATTTTCTTAAGCCCCTGTTTGACATCCATTTCTCTTCTCATTCTCTTTCTCATTTTTTTCTCTTTCTTTATTTCAACCACACATTCTATCAATAAAATAATATTACACAAAAACCCAAAAATTTTCCTTACTTTTTCACCACATATTCTTCCCATCAATCACTATTCTAGAATTTATTCTTCTCCAAAATTTGTGTCAAACACACCCTAAGGCTTGTAGTTGTTGAATGCATGTTCTTCATATTTAAAACTTATTCAACTATATGATGTGTCCTCAAATTACGCATCATTTCTTGATTGGAGTTNATTTCAACCACACATTCTATCAATAAAATAATATTACACAAAAACCCAAAAATTTTCCTTACTTTTTCACCACATATTCTTCACATCAATCACTATTCTAGAATTTATTCTTCTCCAAAATGTGTGTCAAACACACCCTAAGGCTTGTAGTTGTTGAATGCATGTTCTTCATATTTAAAACTTATTCAACTATATGATGTGTCCTCAAATTACGCATCATTTCTTGATTGGAGTTTGCACATACTGTTTGCCCTCCTGCTGAAGAATTCGAAGTTTGGCTGCAGCATAATACTACCTTGATGAACTAATATTATTTATTAGCATGAAGCACTGACTTGATAACTTGCTCAAGCCATGGTTAGTTTCTGGACGACTAACATTATATTCAAGCCTGCTGCTTGCATTGTGTTCATGTTCATAAAATAAATTTGCTTGGACGTTGAAGATGTTTTCTTCTGCTTGTCATTGCTGATTGCCAGTATTTCATCTCCAACAGTTGATCATTGAATATTTTCTCTGATTGTCGACTTTAAATTCTAATTTCTGGCCATTAACGGAGTTTAGAAGTGACATTCAAGGAGCAATCACTTCCTAACTTTAGAAACATAGAAGCACTAATGTTACATACAATTACTCGCGGTATCCTTTCTTGGATTCTGTTCTACAATTTTGTTTGAATGCTTTTGCTTAATGCACTTGTTCAGATCATTTTGATTTTCACCATCTTCAGGTCCGGCGGAACCTTGATCATGCAAAAACCATTATTGAGGCTCTGATCCAGGTACACGGCCCTACTATTTAGAGCTTGTTTGAGCCCCATTTTTTCTTCAGAATGCATTTTGAAGTAGTAGATTGATGGATAATAGGTGGTTGAAAAATAAGGAAAAGTTTTGGGTTTGCGTGTAATATTATTTTATTGAAGTATGTGGGTTGAAAAAAGAGAGAAAAATGTATTTTGGAAATAATGGGGGTTCAAACAAGGGCTTATTAAGTTTCATGATATTCTGATAAAGATTTGTGCTTCGCACGGCGATGAAAACTTTTGCATTGACAGTAAGTTCTCATTCCTTCATCATGGTTTTATGTAGAGGGAAGAGAAGAAACTAGAACTTGTGGAGACTGAGGTTAGCCTTCAAAGAATTCAAATGAAGTACAAGGTATTCACAATTATTTTATCTTGCCAAACTATTGACAATTTTGAAATTGTTATTTATTGCTTAGTAACTTTTTGAACATTGATAATAGTTCTTGGACACCAAATGAACCACATAAGATCTCCACGTCACAACTGGGATCACATTTCAGCAAGCACAGAAATTACCAAAGTGCCATTATATTAACAAAAAAAAATGCAAATCCTTATAGCTTGTATATGAATCAAATCAGACACCATTAAGGCATGCTAATACACTATGGATATCTTTATTGTTACGAGAATTCTTATTAGTTCATGTGGGGGACACATTTTTAGCTTTAGGTCCAAAATTGTCGTCTGTTCTAACCATGTAATGGCTTGTGGATCATGATGTATAATTATTAGTTGTATCATGTACTTATAGTTAAGATAACACTGGCCTCAGCAATTTCTCTTTCTGATAATTAATTGAGGAAAAGCAAATTAGTTTGACATTTTTGCATGTTCATATGCAATATTTTTTGTTATAAAAAATTTGCTGACATTAGTAAGTCTTCAAAGAATAACAATGAATCAACATTTCAGAAATTTTCTAATAGCATAATACTCTTGGATAGAGTCGAAGAGGATTTTGGCACTTTTAAGAGAAGAATTTGACATCCAGGAGGAATACAAGATATTGACGTAATGATTATATATATCTAGTGTATATATATAATAATGATAAACAAGGAGCAAGGCAACAATTGTGGCTATGCTAGCTTACATCCTGACATTGTGTTTTCTAATGGAAATCGGTTATGCGTCTTGTGGTTTAAACCTGATTCACTATGGTGATGTGGAATAAACTGAATTGGTTTCCAAGTAATAGATGGTCAATAAAATATCAATTGGATTTTCCAGCATGAAATTGAGCTCCTTGATGATAGTCTGGCGCTACATGGATTACTGCCCTTCCCAACCAAGGTTGATTCAAGTGAGGAGGAGTTTGTTGATTCTGATGACATGGTAAATGGCCATCCACACACAAGACCTGCTGTGGCGCAAAATCAACCTTTCGCAGAATCAAAGTTAGTGCTGGATTCTGCAGGAAGCACGAGGCAAGAGGCTGGACGTCATCATATACCGCACAGTTGGCTTCATAAACTGGTACTTTTCTATTTCTCAATCCTACTGAAAGTTTCTTGCCTAATATAATGCTGTGAGAAGCCATGGCAGAAGATAGTCAGAAAGCTTATGATGTTATTCACGGTAGACTTGAGAGGTGCAATCTAATTGGATTCATTTCAAGGAGCTACATAATAGGGGGAAAGATTATGTTATTTAGGGATGTAACTGTTGGACAGTACCCTATACAATATCTAACATATTTTTCCTTTCCATGTTCTATGCAGGATCTAAACGAGCCAGTTTTGCTGTTCACTAAACCAATAGATCCATATAAACTATCAGGCGCGGGTGTAATACTTCCACCCAATTGTTCAACCCCAAATGGCAGATCATCGCGCTCATTTAACTTCCATGGAAGGATGGGACGAGGGGGCCGAATAGTGTTTGATAGATGGAATCCGCTTATGCATACTCGGATCGACTGTGGTGATGCATTAAATGTGCCACCAAAACCGCGACATTCTGCACATCATTAATTTTCTTGCCATATTCTGTGCTTTATCAGCAGTGAACTCTTTCAGAATCAATTCAAATGTAATTTCTCTTTGGGTAGAGGTATGTTCAAGAAAATGTGACAGCTGACAACATTTTAGGCTCAATCTATGGGAAATTGATGCAGAGACGAGCAAAACCTTCTCGCACAAGTTTGCTGCTGGCAATGCCTCTGAATCTTCACTACTCAAACTCTCTCGGGATCTCCCTTTGTACAATTATTTCATTCTGCCCTAGATAGACTAGGAAATAGCTCTCTATGTTTAACAGCACAGGGTGTAAAATTTGCAGGGTATTTATTTAACTTTGACGCTCGCATTAATAACTCCCAATGACATATCTCCCTCTTGTAAAATAATTTGAATGGACTGAGGGCTATAGTTTTGTAAATTTAAGTTTTTTCTATCATTCGATTTTGCAGTTTTTTTTCTTCCTGATCATGGGCGAAAATGGTCTGTGACTTTTGTCTCTTAACCAAGTTTGACATGCATCTGGTCTCGCGGGATGTCTGATTTGAATTCAGATATGCAAGTTTTTGTTAAAGCTTAACGAATCATTTGACTGATAAAGTACAAGTTTGAAAAGCAATCAGCGTTATTGGTTGCCATCACTTACTGAATAGAGATAACTCGAATCTTAATCTATGAAATTGGTATTAGGATTTAACTTAAACATTTCATAAGACGGTGGTTTTGGGTTCAAATTTTGGTGGACGCAAAGAGAAATTTGTAAAGAGTAAGAGGAAGAATGTGTTTTTCAAAACAGATAATACGTATGTATGATATAATGACTTGAATCATTACAACAAACATTTCTCTTAAGACATTCACGCAATCACCTTTAGTTGGAATCATTTTATATCCAAATTTCTAGACAAGAAATTCAATTATTTATAATAAAGAGGTTTAAACTCTACAGCTATGACGTCTTTCGAGAGGACGTGCATTTGGCTCAAAGATGAAGTTTTCATTGCCAAAGCCTTCGCCTGCATAGCTCTTTTCATTAGCAGAGCGAGTGCCCTGGTTGCCTTCTCCATTAACAGAGCCTTTGCTTTCACATTCATCGTTCTTTCCACTGGTAAAGCCTTCACCTTTGAGTTCATTGCTCTTTCCACTGGCAAAGCCTTCTTCGCCTTCATTGCTCCTTCCACTAGCAGAAATTTCACCTTCATTGTACTTTCCAGTGACATCACCTTCGGCTTCAGTACTTGCCCTTTTAAGACTCTTCAATTTTTTCTTAGCGCAGATTGTGAAAGCAACTATGGCAATGATGGCAACAATGACGGAAACTACATTGTAGATGATCTGCACTAGACTCAGGTGATGGTTCCCATACTTGACATCTGCTAACGTCTTTATTACCCGACCACTGCAGGCAAAGAACCACAATGAACACGTACGACCAAGTTGATTTGTATGTAATCTTGATCAAACAGTAAAGGCATTATATTTACAATTCAGAGAGAGAGAGCTGACCTATAGATGCAAACAAAGGCTTCTGGGATCATTCCTGTAACTGATCCACATAAATAGGGCCAAAATCGAATATTTGTCACTACTACAGCATAATTAAATATCGTGTATGGAAATGGTGAAATCCTGAACAGTGCGACCACTTTAAATTGATGGAACCAACTTCCTTCGCCAGCCAATTTAATCATAGCAGCTTTTTGAGGCCATCTCTTTAGCCAGTGCTGCAGATGCACAAGTGATTGAGATTATAGAGAAGGGGCAGCAAACGATTATGAAATATGAAAAGAGAAGTAAACTATGGTGTCTTACATGAATCCGATCACGAAAGAGTAAACCAGTCAAGAATGGCAGGGTCATTCCGTTGGTTGTTCCAATCATAATTATGACAAACCCGAACCCGTAACCAAAAATCATGCCAGTTAGCAGCAAGAGAGGACCGGAAGGAATTAGAAACATGGGAAACAATGTCAAAGCAGCTACAAGTATGAGTGCAAGCACTGGACGATCCAACGCAGTTGCCCATTGCAGGATCGGGTAAAGAACCTAATCAAAATGATCTATGTAAGAGATTATATTCTTCTAATTTGTAAAGACAAAAGATAAGTTTTAACGAATGAGAACAACATTGTGACATATCCTTGAGAATATGCTTCTTATGACTGAAAATATTCACAGCACCACAGCACTAAAAGATTGAATAATGTTTGAAAGCAATCATAAGCTCTGTCCAGAATTCCATGACTGTTACTAGGAAACTTTTGCAATACGCTCATGTTTCTTCGAACAATATGAAAATATTGGCAAGTGTATTATGCACTGCAGACGTACGCGCAATGCCATAATTATCAATATCCCAAGATCATTGCTCAATCAAACTTGAACAAAAGTCAAAAGAAAAAAAAATTCTATTACTTTATATCGATGTAGTATTCTGAATCCCGTTAACACATGCAGCTGATTCATGACTTTGGATTTTTTATTCCTTTAAGCATTTCAAATCCATTCTCTAAATTATTATAAATTAACCAGAAAAATTGTCCTTTCCAATATAAGGTTAGGCCACTGGAACGGCACAAAACTATATGTGCTGGCAAAAACACGAAGATTGAAATACCTTCTCTATTAGAAAGGGTGCTCCCCATTTTAAGAAGATAGCAAGAATTGCTATTATAACTGAACACAATATCGCGACCTTGATCCACCACATTCGTGGCCTTTTTCTTGATTTTGATTGAGACCCTAAATTACTCATTTCAGGTAACCTTGCTTCGTTAGGCATATCCAATATGACTTGGTTACTTCCCTTAATAGATCCGCCCTATTGGCGTGGCTTTTCTCCAACTCCTCGGGTGAATCTAGCATTTATTTTGAGACCCAAGACGCCTGTCTAATGAAACACGTTAGACATCAGTATTTAAGCAAGCCCAAGGTAGAAAACTGACCAAATTAATATCATTCACATATGACATATATCAGGAAAACTTGAAGATTGAGAAATTTATATCAAACACCGATTTGTGAATTCTGAAGAGACAAAAATTGCAGCACTCAAAGAATTTCGAAAAATTCACATCATGTTCGTTAATAGTGTTTTGTGCAAATTCACAACATATGAAACTTCAACTTATAAAGAATACCAAATTGCAGAAAATTCTGATATTGTTCATCCAGGGCGATGATTACGTATTAGAAGTGTACTTGAATGACAAGCTACGATGCAAGGACTCTTCTGAATGTATCAAAGTACTGGTATTTTACACTTGATGCTCCGAAAGGAAACAGAATATGATTGCGTACATATCAAGAAAAACATATCCATCGAGAATCAGTCTACAGGTACAGAATTTTTTTACAGAATTGGTAC
>CAIGRK010293827.1:0-10421 GCA_903798315.1 Fraxinus greggii | reverse complement strand
TGTAAACCCTGCAATTCCAAGATCTATTCCTTATTCCAGCTTTGCGATTTGCTACTGTAGATATTGTCCAGCCAACCCCACTAGACCTCCTAATCTACCTCATGTAGCTTCCAAGTTCTGATGTACTTACAGACTTACAATCTTATACCAAGATTTGTTGTCTCAGTCTCACGATCTCTGGACACGTCTTTTCCAAGTGGATATCCAAGAATCTTCAATCCTTGTACTTTCCTGTGTTTGCAGTCCACCTCTCCCAATGCCCGATCGAGAGAGTACCTTCCTCAAAGTGTTAAGGAATTCTGGTGTTTTGGATTCACGAACCTTGGTTACCGGATCTCAAGAATGATATGAATGATTCCACCAATGAATTGTGTTCTTGGATCTCTCAAAAGATGATATGAATATGTTATACCAATGAGGCACAAAGAGACAANTTCCAAGTGGATATCCAAGAATCTTCAATCCTTGTACTTTCCTGTGTTTGCAGTCCACCTCTCCCAATGCCCGATCGAGAGAGTACCTTCCTCAAAGTGTTAAGGAATTCTGGTGTTTTGGATTCACGAACCTTGGTTACCGGATCTCAAGAATGATATGAATGATTCCACCAATGAATTTTGTTCTTGGATCTCTCAAAAGATGATATGAATATGTTATACCAATGAGGCACAATGAGACAACCACCAATTTTCGTGCAAGAGCATCTGTATTTATGGTTGGATGGCCATGTAAAACTTTCTAAAATCGTGAACTAGGGTTAGCCGCATAACTCTGTCACTCGAGCGAGGAGCTAGCGACATGCGAGCGATGGCCTCTCGCTCGAGCGAGAGCTGAGCGACAGGTGTGGGACGACAATTCTCTTTTTATCACTTGAGCAGTGTCCAGGCGATAGGCTAGCGAAAATGTGGAGTTGTGTTTCTCCTCTTTTTATGCTTGAATCCTAGACATCATAACCCAACTTGTACAAAATGCATCCTAGGTCTTTGAATTTTACAATACGTTACAAATTATTCATTTTGTCCATAAAATCGCCAACACTAAAAACCTAACAAAGGTCAACAATTATAGATTTTGATGCCATGATCTATTAGATTTTAGAGACATTTTATTCTCAATTAATGCTCATTTATGCACATATATCATTTTGCATCAATACAAATTAACGTATATGATAGTTCAACATTAGGCACCAAGTCGAAAGTTCACTATGTTCTCAATCATCGTCTTCAATCTTATTGTTTCACTATCATAGACTTAATTTTGTAACGCAAATTTCATGAGTTATAAGAGAGAATTACATTAATTCTTCCAACTTGATAACTCCCACTCAATAGGTGAATCAAATAGTTATAGGTGAGATTTTCTNCAACATTAGGCACCAAGTCGAAAGTTCACTATGTTCTCAATCATCGTCTTCAATCTTATTGTTTCACTATCATAGACTTAATTTTGTAACGCAAATTTCATGAGTTATAAGAGAGAATTACATTAATTCTTCCAACTTGAGAACTCTCACTCAATTGGTGAATCAAACAGCTTTAAGTAAGATTTTCTCTAAATCTTCCAATCATCGAACTATCACTCAACTAACAATCAATAGGTATAAGTAAAAATCTCACTATTCTACTGACCTTAGCTTCTTAAATATTCATGAAGTAATAGATATCATGTAATTCAATAAGATTATTCCATAATGTGAAATAAAAGTATAAACATGCACATTTATCCAATTATGACATTTACCATGATTTCACAAATTAATTCTTCCAGAAAATAATTCTAATTATAATTGAAGAATAAAACTCGCATCATTTGAGTTTTATTACATAGACTCTCAACATCACTTTAATTTCTATTGCAACACAATCCCGACAAATGAGAAGTAACATCAGAATTCTCATATTCTACTTATCAAAAAAAAAAATGTCCCAAAAATATTTACGTGTCTTATTAGGTCATGTTGGGTTTTGATATCCAATGAATTCCGGGCAATAATGTAAACATTGGATTATATTGTTACAAACAACCAAGTCTAAAGGCTCAACCCAAAAACAACATGGACCGTTGGAAGTAACTTAAATAATTAATGTTGTTCATGGCCAATTTACATTACCTCTTGGATGGCTTTGGATCTTGACTTATTTAACCTCTTTTATTGGTCCAACTCTAGCCATTTTGTGGGTGATTTGTGTAAAAAGAGAAGAAAGAAACCGTGTGTGAAGAAGAGAGAAAAGCACCAGCCTTTGAGGAAAGAGAAAATGCGTGGCTTCCCTTTGTAATTTGGTCTCGTTTCTTATCTTATTTCATTGTTTTTCTTCTTGCCTTTGTGGTTACAAATTATCACCATTATCTTGTCCTTTGTCGATGAGATTGAGGAGCAACCGAGATGAATATATTGGTTGTGGGTTGGAGCCGTTGAGATTGGTTGTTTGGTAGATACCATTTTGACGGCCCTTGGAGCAAGTTTCCGCAACAGGTCATACTTTAGATCCATTTATTAATTTCAATAAGCATATAACTTTTCAGTAAGTTCTATAGCCTTTGCTTTTCTAGCCTTTCCTCTAAGGATGCTATAAGTGTACATAGATCCAGTAATATTTGAAAGAAGATGACAATAAAATGGTGAAAATTCGTATGGAAAATATAACCAAAATTGAAAGGAACCTATAACCACTATTTTGTCAAGATAACTCACAAAAATTGGCACTTAGGTTGTGGATAATAATCCCCTCCCATTGTGATTGGGATTGGGACCAGTGGAGTGCAAGAAAATTGTAGATTTGAAACCATTCAAAAGATCTTGGAATTCATCATTTCAAATAAGCATTTTGACCCGAAATTCATGTTAAAGTATCCTGCAAATTACTTCAGTAAATGTTTCCATCAAACGTTCCAAGTTAGTAGAAGCCATTTTTGCAGCCCATGCTGTGGACACTAATGGAGCAACCCATTGTACCTTTCCCAAGCCTCATAGTAGCACTCAGAGTCAAGCTGAGAGAATGTAGTGATTTCATCCCTTAACCTGGCAATTCTGTTAGGTGGAAATTATTAGTTCAGGAATTTCTGGCTCAAACTGTTCCAGCTGATGATGCTGTGAGGGAGAAAAAGCACCCAACCATTCCCTAGCTGAATCTCACAAAGTGTTAGGAAAAATCCTCAGCTGGATTACTTCACTTGAAACCCCTGGATATTCTATTGTTGCTACATGTCCAGAAATCTTGACATATGGGCATTGGGATTTTCAGTAGCCCTACCAAAGAATTGTAGTGCATTAGGGAACATATTAGTCACATCCATCCTCAAGTGAAAATTTGTGTGACCAAATGCCATATACACGATACTGGATTGGCTTTGCACAACCGGTAGAACCATATACTCGTCCATTAACCCAGCATTCTCATTCCCTACCGCCGCAATTGGATGTACTGCCTCTTTATTCGCCTCGATGGCAATTTATTTTGATTTTGTTTTGCCATGAGCTCTCTTGCTGTTTTTGTTGCGCTTCTAATTGTTTTCTTCTTCTCGACCTGAATGTTCATTCAATTTTCGCATCAAATTGAGCAAGATCACCATGTCTCGAATTTGCATACAAAATCCTAAAGAGGAAAAAAAGTAGAAAACACTGTAATATTTTTCTAATAGATGAAACTAAATAAATAATGAATAAAAATTCAAATTAAAGATAAATTTATTTAAAACTAATTAAATACAATAGTCCTCGGAAATAGCGTCAAAAACTTGATCCATTGAAAACCCGCAAGTGTACGGAATCGTGTTCAAGTAATAAAGTGATGAATAGAGTGTCGTACCCACGATGACTATGTGTTTGACCAAGTTAAAATAAATTGCAAACTTTAGTCGAATAGCAAACAAATTATGTGATTTTATCTATACTAATTAACCAAAATTATCAATTAAACTAATAAAAGTAAGTAAATGTCTTTTTCAAATATGTAAGATGCATTGTTAAGATGTCGAATCCCCTTATTATTCCATTTTTAGTGCAACAATTAAAGTGACAATTTGAAATCATTCATGTTGGTCAATCTTCCAAATTTAATTGAAAGTCTCTCTCGATAGGGATCAAATCTATTCCCCTCATGTGACCCTTTTATCTCTCAATGAAAGATGCAAATATGATAAATGAAAAAGTGTTAAAACATTTATTGAAATCATATAAAATATAGAAGTATATCTCTATCATCTATCGAACCTTATAATGTTTATTATATTGTGTTTAAACCCTATCGTATCTCTCAATAACAATAAAATTACTAACAATTCAATTGGTGATCAAATAATTGAAAAGAACGATAAAAACGACAATAAACATCCAAAAANCAAACATGATAAATGCATTAACAAGTTCTAAAACACATATTAAAACCATATAAAGAATAGAGGTATATCTCTATCCTCTACTGAATCTTACAATGTTTATTATATTATATTTAAACCATATTGTATCTCTCGATAACAATAAGATCCATTAATAATTCAATTGATGATCAAGTAATTAAAAAGAACGATAACAAACATCCACAAATCAAATCAAATTAAAGTAAAAATAATTAAATAAAAACTAAAAATATCTTAACAAGGATTCGTCTCATCCTAAAAATGTATAAAACTAGCCTAACATAGCGAAATTACAAGAAATTATATTTAAATGAAAAGACATAACCCGGATATTTGATAAATTAAGAAGATGAATATGAATCTTGAAATGTTGAATCTCTTCAATAGTTTCTTGATGAATCTCCACTCGCAACTTCTCGTCTTTGCCCAAAAAATATCAAGTTTGCATCTTCACTTGATTTAATTTTTGCAAGTCTCCTTCAATTCTGTTACAAAAACTATGAATTTTCCTCACTTGATGATAATAATTGATGAATATTGGAGTATAAAATGTATATGAAAGTTTTGTATTATATATTCTGCTATTAGGTGTTTGTAGGAGTAGAAAATTGTTTGAAAATTACGTTCAAATTGATTTCCAAAAGAGTTCCAATTGAATAAGAAAAGTTGCCTTTGAGTGCGGAATTTTTTGTCTTTGCACAGCAGTCATTATTTTGGAAATAACTTTCATTCCCTATATTCGATTGAGGAGATTCAAAGTGTATTGAAAATATAACTCAAAGGGGTAAAAATTTCATAGAAAATAGAATTTTTCTAATTCGAACGTTTACTATACCAAAATGGATCTCAATCTTCGACTAAAAATCTGGAATATAACTATTGCGATTGGAAATGATTTTGATAACATTTTGATCATGCTCCATTTCTTTTTTGAGTTCTAATTTCATCCAATTGTCTCTTAGCAATCTTTAAAGTACCGTCTTGTGGTCCGAGTCAACCATTAAATATTTGCAATTTCCTCCTCAAACTTTGGATTTTTCCATTTTCCTTGATTCTCTTTTGTTTCTTCCAATTCCTTGTTCAACCATTGAGTTTTACCTTTATAACATAAAATACAACAATTTAGATATATTTTGTCAAAAGATTACCAAATATTGATATTTTAGGCCCCGAAAAAGTGTATAAAATACAACTATCATGTACCAATTCAGGTGGCCTTTTAACCCTCTAAGCTAATCCATTTGGAACTGTTAATGGTGATGATCTCCAAGTGTACATTCTTCACAAATTTCAGATTTTTCTTCAATTTTTGGAAGCCCTCGCAACATGTTTTTTGCTGTGATAATTTCATCCCTTGAAAGTTCAAGTGACCAAGTCTTTTGTACCTTAATCATGAATTATTAGCCACCATTTGAAAAACTTTGTCAATTAAATGTTTGAAATTTAAAGGAAAACTTATATTTTTCATTTTCGACCTTGCTATGAGCAATTCCCAGCTCTTTTATCACGAATAACACAAGTATTGTCGTCAAAATGTAGGGAATAATCGTTCTCTAAAAACTGTCCAACATATAATAAATTTTGATCCAAATTTGATACATGGATGCAATCCCGAATATGTCTTGAACCCTTCTTTGTTTCTACTCCAATTCCTCATCTTCCTTTTCACTTTTACTAAATCTCCATTTTCCAATTTCACTTCTTAATTTGTGTTCCATATCAACAAAGATATTTCCATTTGAGGTCATATGATTGGTGCATCCACTATCCAAAAGCCATTGAGTTTCTTGATACTTGGAGCAATTTGAACTTGAGAAGCATGAATCATTTTTTTTTGTTCTTGTGCACTCAAAGTGCATAAAATAAGCTTGATTCACTCTCCACTCGACTGCACAATTAGCTTATTCGGTGCTCTTTACTCTACAATCTCTTTTCAAATGCTCAAAATTCTTACAGTTGAGGCATTGAGGCATACCTTTGAACCAACAATCATTTTCATCATGGTTGCTTCTCTTGCAAATTTTACACTTTTGTGATGAATCTCCTTCATTAAAACTCCTTTCAACGTTGCTTCTTCCTCGACCTGTTGGACTCCTCCCTCTTCCTCTTCCTCGGCTACTTCTTCCACCTATACTCATGTATTCACCACCATATTATCGTGTTTCAACATTCTTAGAACCAACATTAGGCTTAGATTGAAATGCACTCTCAATTGACTTTTCAAAGTGTCAATTTAATCTTTCCTCAAATGCTTTCAAAGACCCCATCAATTCTTCGACTTCCAACTTCTCTAAATCCTCAGTTTTTTCCACCATTTTTTCATTTGAAACCTTCTCACCGTATGACTTCGTTTAATTTACAAGTTCATTGAATCTATCGAATTTATTTTAACACATTTATCATCTTTCATCTCCATATTTTCGAATTCCCTGATAAGAGATTGAATTTTAATGGCTCTTACCTTCAAATCTCCTTGATACCCTTTTCTTAGTACCTCCAAGCTTCATTGGCATTGTTTGCCATCATTATTCTTCAAAAAATTGAATCAGCCACAATTCTATGTAGCAAAGAAAGAGCATTGGCATATCTTTGTCTACATTTTTTAATTTCCTTCTTCTTGGCATACGATATTTTCAGGGTTTTCAAAACCATTTTCCACCATATCCCATAGATCAATTGCAAGAAATGAGTTCTTCATCTTCGTACACCAAAAATCATAATTTTGACCATAAAAAATCGGAACAAATGGCTGTTGTAAGCTGCCACTTGAACTACTAGTGCTTGTCATCTTCTTTCTTACAAAACCCCTCTTTTCTGAAATCCTTGCTCCCAAATCTCAGTTGCAAATGAAAGAATATATCTTGCAAGCTCTATTACCAAAAATATGTTAGCTATAATTACAGCTTTGAGTTAAAATGCTGGTTCCACACGTATGAAAACAGGGCATCAAGGTTTCAGGTGTATGAAAGTAGGGTAAATTACTGCACAAATATTTAATCTTATTGAAGAACAGGGGAATACAAGGGAAGGGGAAAAAAAAAACAGAGAGCAACAGTTTCTTTCTTTCCAAGATTTCTTAAACAACTGCATTTCACGGTTAGGGCATATTACATACATATATGGACTCTTGAACACACTTCAAATTATATTTTTATCCATCATTTGTTTGACAATTTACTTTGACTTTTCTACTAGAAAAACATCACATATTAAAATATCTTTTCAACCTTTTACCATCTATTTCAAATTTCAAAGACTATATCATAAACGTAATGGAACAAGTTTACTTTAACTCTATTATAAAGTAAATTGAAAATTGGTCCGTCGAAATGAACGAAAAGTGAATGGTAAAAGGATGAGAACTTGCACAACATATTTTTTAGCATAAAATTATTCCATATTTGAGTAATTCTCATTATATTTTATCAAAATCATACGTGTTGTAGTAGATTAGCAACATTTGCCTTTAAATTCACTAAACCTTCACATTTCGTGATTTTTGCCTCTGAGTGATCACTTAATCTTAATTCATTTTCTGATTTTCGTAATTTTACTGTATTTTTAAATAAGTTATTAGCATTATCCTTGCAGTTAACCAAGGGGGTATTGAAGTCAAATCTAGTCACTCCAATTGTTTGTACTATAGAGAATGAAACCTTTCACTTTCACCTTCATGACAAGTCACTGCAAGAAACACTATTAATTGCCTAAATTTAGTTCTATTTTGGTGAAGTTTATGCTTTTCAATAATTTTAGTAATTCTATAACTTAAATTACACAGACACATGTTGTCAAAAGTGACTTTTCGCAACGTTAAAAAAACGTTGCAAAAAATTAAATTTTCCGCAACAATTAAAAAACGTTGCAAAAGGCTTTATATTGATAGTTTCAACAACAAGTTCTGAACATTGCTATAAATCAGATTTCAATGACGTTCAAAAAACATTGCAAAAACTTGAACTTTTCGCAATGTTTATAAAACGTTGCAAAGGGCGACATTAGCAACATTTATTTAAAAAATGTTGCGAAAGTTCAACTATGTTAGCCAATAGCAACATTCACTTGCTAAAATATTGTGATAGACCCCTTTAGCAACATTTAATCAACGAATGTTGCCTTTTACGTGTTGCAAAAGACCATTTTTGGTGTAGTGACACTGAGTTATACACACACACATAACACAGATATAAAACTTGATTTTCTTGAATTTGAGCAATGCAAGCACAGAAGGCTTTACGGTGTCCAGGAGGAATGCTGATGAAAGGTTATACAACCTGCCGGTGGGTTGGAGGTTCCAGCAAATGATGTTGCACCAGCAGAAATTGAAAATGGCGCCAGAGCCGGTGACTGCTGTCGCTGGGGCGGCTGAGGGCAGGAATCCGTGTGTGCAAGATTTTTCATCAAAAGCTTTGGCAAGACAGATGCCTCCAGTGAATGCTACTAACTTGGAACATTTGATGGAAACATTTACCATATTAGTTCCTCCAAAGAATTCATCTGAGGTATTAAAGAATGCTCATTCATTGATTTTTAGTCTATATTTTTTATTTTTAATAGAGATAAACCCCAAGCCTTTGTTTTTATATAGGACATGTTATCGAGGAAAAAAATGAGATAGAATTCTGAGTTTAATTTATATAAAAATTATGAAAAAATTTTAATTCTGTATTTTTAAATAAAAATGAGCCAATTTCAAATGTCCAATATTCAGAATTTGTTTTTCGTTTTCTATGAAATTTAAGTTTACTAGCAATTTTTATCTTCGCGAAAGAGAAATTGAATTAAAATGCTCGAAGGAAAAAGAATTCAAATACCAGAATCGATTGCGTAATGTAGTTTTTGAAAGATCTACAAAAAGAGGAGTTCTTGAATGTTGTTAATTTAAGGCATTTTCGAAAAATTTTATTTTAAAAAAAGATCTAGAAATTTTTGGCTTTTGGAAAAGATCGATAAATTTTGATTTTTGGAAAGTTGATAATTCATGGTTGTTTAAAGATCCATAAAGGTGTAATTTTTGTAAGGTTGTTAGTTGTGGTTTAAAAAAAATCTATGAAAGAATTTGTTTGCAGAAGGTTGTAATTTCCGGTCATTTAAAGTCTGTCACGATTTATGAAGAGAATTTTGAAAAGTCGTTAACTTTAGAAGAATTTTGGAATGCCATTAACTTTACCGGAATTTTGAAAAAACTTTAAGGGAATCTTTGAAAATTCGTTAAGTTTTGGCGGTTTTTAAATATTTTTCACGGAAGCTTTTAAAAGTTCGTTGATTTGTCCCATTTTCTGTGATTGGCAGGTGAGTGCAAGCGGTCTGAAATGCAGGAGGCTGATGTAGTTCCTTTTGATTACTTCAAGGATTTGTGCAAATTCTTAATTTGTGGAGTCTATATAGAACAGGGGTACCGTTTTTGTTAAACGGGCAAGATCTGGTCACACAATATTATGTTCTGTATTTCTCGGCTATGTAGTTGTATATTCTGCTTCCATTTATTTGATTCTTTTTTGGTATTTATTGGTTACACTTGCACTAGTGTCATAAGTATTTCAATCTTTTCTCGACGTTCTGTGCTCAAGAAATTTGCACGTACTACTTTTTTCTTTTGCTGTCTTTATGTGATTGGTTTTAATAAGTAATTATGATGTGATTGATTATAGTCATTAAAAGTAATTACATCGTCATTCTCCCGCTCATGGAATTTGCACATACTACACCTAGTTTAACGGCCAATTTTATTTCTCATACATATTGTTCCTCACTTCAGCTCTTTTTCGAGCTTTAGCGATTCAGGATCTCTTTAGTGCTTTGCTTTGTCTACTCTAATTTCTGTGAGTTATTTGACTAGGATGTTTGCACATTGCACTCCGCATTACTGTGACGTTGAACTTCTTTCCGTAATTAGATGATTTGTGGTCAAACAAAAAAGTCACCACTTTATCATTGTCCAGTTAAGCATCCTATGAAACATCATAAGCCATCTCAATAATTAATTATACTTCATATAATTAAATTGTAATATCTGTATGAAGATTGTATATTCCTAGTACGTGTGAAGGATTAAACACCTAAGC
>CAIGRK010293776.1:0-21846 GCA_903798315.1 Fraxinus greggii | reverse complement strand
GGTTTAGTATAAATAGGTATTTTCCTTCATTGTAAAGGAAGACTTTGGACATAATGAATTGAGAATTTCTCTCCTTGTTCTTGATGGAACATGTACCGAACTTATCAAATATTGTTATATTTGTGGCATTCAACCCTTAGAACTTATCAAAGGATTAGACACCCTTTGTGACGTTCGTAAATCGAGATTCTTTGGTTTTGTAATGAAGAGGTCATTCAAACTTTGTTTTNTTGTAGTCGCTCACAAACACGCTGAGAACAAGTTGGCGGAATTTTCCTATTGTCACGAGATTTCCTTATTAGTCTAGGATTGTATTTTATTTCCCACTTTGATAATATTCTATGACCTAATTACGTTTTATTAGGGTTTCTAGCATTAGTGGAGATTTATTTCATTGTAAAATGAAGACTTTTGACATAATGAATTGAGAATTTCTCTCTCCTTATTCTTGATCGAACATGTACCGAACTTATCAAATATTGTTATATTTGTGGCATTCAACCCTTAGAACTTATCAAAGGATTAGACACCCTTTGTGACGTTCGTAAATCGAGATTCTTTGGTTTTGTAATGAAGAGGTCATTCAAACTTTGTTTTTGTTTGGTTGCTTGGTTCAATAATTTGCGGGTCGAGATTCTACCGTCCACAACCTAAATTTGGGGTTTCTCGGCATTTTCAATTAATTCTGCGATTTCCACTCGTATCCAGTTCCCGGTTTCGCGTCAGGACCAACCAGGGGCTTCATGATAGTCTTTGTTCTCTTTAAGTACATTATGTCATATCCCACTTAGTCGAGGTTTCAGCTCCTCAAATATAGTTTCAAACTCGATGTGCTATGTGTCTACTTTACATAAAGCGCGGGACCAACAATATTAATACAAACGAGGTGAGGCGTTATTCAAAAGATTTAACTTACATGCGATCGCAAATGCAAGGGAGTAAGATGGTGTGTATAGTCTTCTATCCTCTCTACTTGTGGCCCTATAAAAATGGACCCCCACTTTAAAAATCTACAAAAATACTAATCACACGTTAAGCCTTTGTTTGATCCACATTGTTTTCAAAATATATTTTTTTTCTCTCTTTTTTTCAATCACACATTTTTTCAATAAAATAATATTATACGTAAACCCAAAATTTTGCCTTATTTTTTAATCATGCATTCTCCATCAATCTACTATTTCAAAATGCATTATTAGGGAAAAAAAAGGATGGTTCGACCATGCGCTAAATGTTTAAGCAATTGACAAATTTCATCATCCACAACCACAATTGTATCAACAGGTGGAAATATTAAGCCCTTGTTTAAGCTCCATTTTAATGAGGTTTTGAGAGAATGTATTTTTAAATAGTGATTTTTGAATAATGTGTTGTTAAAAAAGAAGGAAAAATTTTGACTCGCGTGTAATATTATTTTATTTGAGAATGTATGGTTGAAAAGAAGAAAGAGAAAAATATAATATTTAAATGGAGCTCAAACAATGGCTAAGTAAAATTTATTAATTCTGATGTTGAGGTGTTATTTTAACTAAAAACAATGTAAGCAAATTCCATATATTTTTAATAAACGAAAATAAAAGAGTGATGGAAATGGAGTTTTGTGCATATGAAACAATAATCCCCTTTCCCCGTTTCCTATCATGGCGATGGAGAAAGGTCCATTCACCATATGGTGATGTAATTGTTGGCCTTAGTTATATCTAGTGTTAGAATTAGGGTGTGACCCAAATTATATTTGAAAAATTACTTGAGAATTCTAGTTGAAGTACATTTGGGAAATTAAGTTGAAATTCAATTTGGGAGCTGGTAGTAGACTTGAAGAGGTCTTAAAAAAGTCCAAGATGGAACAGAAAATGATTACGCAAGACGGCTGCTCACTTCACTCCTAGGAAACGTTCGAGCAAGCTCGAGCAGTGGTGATATCGAAGAAACTTTTAAATTCTATTTTTGGTATTTTTACTCCTTTTTTATCACAAATATTCTATTATTGGTTTTACCCATTGTATTGTGACTTCATCTTATATTGAACTCTTCATTGTGTTATATTCCTAGTATGTTAGGGATCTTAATATTATATATATGTGGTATACAATACAAATTGAGTCAAGCTTTCCATTCTACACAATAATTTGTAATCCACCATTATTGATATTAATAAATTCTCCTTTTCTGCCCGTGGTATATTTTTACCACGTAGATCTTGTTTTCGTGTTTGATTTTCATATTTTCATATTATTCTTATTCCTTTATTTACTAATCATGTGGTATCAATTCAGTGCTTAATTCTTAACAAGTGGTATCAGAGTGATTTTCTTTCAACTCAATTCGAGGTTTGATTTTTTATGATGACAACTATGAAGTTTGATATCCGATGTGAATTGTCAAACAATTTTTCCCTTTGGCTGGTAAAGATGCAAGTAGTACTTGCTCAGATGGATTTAGATGATGCGTTGTTGAGAATTGACAAGATGCCCTTAACTTGGTCTATAGAAGAGACAATTTAAGGATCGAAATACATCTTCATCTTTCGAATAATATTCTTCAAAATGTTTTAAAGAAACAAATATCAAACTGCATTATGGTTAAAATTGGAGCAATTACGCATGATGAAAATTTTAACTAGCAATTTGCATCTGAAGCAATGCCTGTATTCTCATTCATATGACATAAGGTAAATAGCTGGACTTAGCTGTTTTTAAGGAAATCATTGCTGATTTGGAGACCTTAGAGATCAAGTACGATGAAGAGGACTTAATGTCGATATTATTGTGTACGTTGCCCGCTTCATACATATTTTTTAGAAACACGATCTTATACAGTTATGATACTCTCACAATTGAAAAAGTTTATGATGCTCTATTCTCAAAGGAGAAGATGAAACATCTTGCTGGATACGAGGCTGATGGAGATGGCCTCGTTGTTGATGGTGGTTATGGGAGGGGCAAATTAAGACCTAATTACAGTAATAAAGTATGTAATTATTGCAGGAGACAGTGGCACATTAGGAAAGATTGGTATAAGTTGCAGTAAAAGGAAAAATTAGCTATTGCAAATCAGAACGAAAAATAATCAGAAACCTTAGGTGAAGCTAGAATTGCAGAAGATTGCTACAAATATGGAAAACTTTTAGTTATTTCTCACAATGACTCTAACCGACGAGGATTGGACTCTTGATACAGCTTTCACTTTTCATATGTGTCCTAATCGAAATTCGTTTTCAACATATGAAACAATTTTCAAAGGTATTGTGGTAATAAGAAATAATTCACCTTATAGGATAGCTGGTAGAAGAAGGGTTAGAATTAAGATATTTGATGGAACTGTGAAGACACTTGATAATGTGAGGCATGTTCCTAATTTGAAAAAAAAAAAATCTTATCTTCTTGAATACTCTTAATTCAAAAGGGTACATGTGCACTTATGTAGGTGGAGTCATAAAGGTTTCGAAATTTAAGTTGAAGTTCAATTTGAGAGTTGGTAACAGATTTGAAGAGGTCTTCAAGGAGTCTAAGATGGATTAGGAAACGATTACGCGAGACGGTCACTTGCTTCAAGCTAGGAGACGCTCAACCACCAAGAGCAAAGGCCCTAATGCTTGCTTGTGCCAGGCTACTGCTCGGGCGGCAACGATAGCCATACAGCTTTTAAATTCAATTTTTGGTAGTTTTGACTCCTATTTTTATCACAAATATTCCATTATTAATTTTAGCCATTGTATTGAGACTTCACTTTATATTAAATTTTTCATTGTATTATATTCCTAGTGTGTTAGGGATCTTAGTAGTACATATATTTGGTGTACAACACATATTGAGTCAGGCCTTACATTTTACACAATAATTTGTAATCCTCAATTATTGATATTAATAAATTCTCATTTTCTGTAGTATATTATTATCACGTAAATCTCGTACGTTCGTGTTTGAGTTTCATATTGCCATATTATTCTCGTTCATTTATTTACTAATCAAGTGGTATGATTTATACATATTTCTTAACGTCTAGTCTCCTATATTTTTCTGCATTTACTTCCACCATATCCATTAATTTACTTAAGAGAATGAGTTCAAAGGAAATATCCAACTTATGTGACAATCTTAAATTGGATAATAATGATTTAAAACTGATTAAAACCCAAAAAATAAGCACTCGAATTTCAAGATTTGTTTGTTCAAATGAGTCACTATCTTGTAAGAACATCGAAAGGGATAAATCTCACATCAAATAAAGATGAAAATATATACCAACATATAAGGGTTTAGACTACTCATCTTAATAAGGTTTAAATTTTAGGTTAGAACATGAAGTACTAATAGTAAAGAGGATCAACAATGAGTTTTCTAGGGTGGGCCATGACTTTAAAATGAGCAGATATCCTCTCTTGTTAAACCTATACTATGCATGTCAATAAGTGCACTTTCGATGAATGCGAGACTCTATAAGATTGTTTGCCTTTTTGCCAAACACACCATGCAATGCATGTAACTTCTGTTTTGATTATCCTATTTGTAGCGATCGAAACATTTCATATTTTAAAAGCGATAGTTTTTCCAAAATTTTTGTAAGGAAGAAATTCATGTTGGTACAAGTTTTCTCCAATTTCGTTTAATTAAGTATGCTCATTTAGTCTAGCCTATGTTAATTATGTTTTACTAATGAAAATTTATTTTGTGACAAATTACACATTAGGTCGAAGCTATGTTTTATCGTGAAATTGTATTAGAGTTAGTAATATTCGATATCAAGAGATTAAATATTCAGTTGTTGTAATTGTGAGCATTAGTATTCTAATATTGGGCCCTAATTGAAATTCAGGTTATTTCATGGATAAATGTCTCAAGAAAAAAAATGCATTTGGATATATAGGTATCAAGGCGAAGTAGTTAGAAATTTTTTAGCTTATCTTATTTCTTGATAAGGTTTAATCACATTTTCAAGAGACCTCAAACATGGCAGAGTCCTAATTACTAGAAATTTAGAGAGCGTGGGGATTGATTTAATTCCAAATTTTAGGACTCCTAGTTGAATCGAAATTCTTCTAAATCAAGAAGGAATTTTAGCCATTTAGGACTCCATTGTAACCAAACACAAGCACATGCTACAACTGTAAGTGAAAGAAAAGGGGGAAGAAACATATTTGAGAAGAAAATAGGAAAGGAAAATAAAGACATTATAGAAAATATCCAGAATTGGTGATTTTGAAGTTCGCAATCACAGTGCTCAAACCCTAAGACATATTTCAAAGGAAGTAGACTCAAAGCCCGTTTTATTTCAATTTATGTTATATTTTAGCATGTATATATGTGATTATATGTCATATGTGACTCCTTATGGGATTTAAATATGACCTAGTTCCATAGCAGTGCACCAGAAATGTGAAGTTGGTGGTGTAGTAGTGCACCAAATCTTGGTATGTCGTCTAATCATCGATATACTTACTCTTTAAAATTTTAAATGAAATGAATATATGTTTAAAGTATAATATGTTTGGATTTAACGTGTGTACGAGTCTATTGTGTGTTTCTATGAAATACTCAACCCCCTAATAATTTCAGTTTAAGGCGATCAATGGCAACGTGGAAGAGAGCGGTGGTGCTTTAATGTGAACTCCAAAACACATCATTTTACTCATGTTTTGTTCGAATAATTATTTAAATTTAGAATATTTTAAGTTAGCATTTCTTGAAATCTTGAAGACGGAACTGTTGATGAAATTATTTCATGGTTGATAGAATTTTTTTTATTGTGTTTTATTTAGTTTATTTGAATTACAATACTAGGGTTTAAATATTTTCAGTTTCTGCCCCTAAGTTTAAAAATTCACCCAGACCAAACTACTTGGAATTTTGAGGTGATTTCAGTTGGAAAACATATCCATATGAGTTATCTATCTCTTGGATTTGGAATCAAGAATTTTGGATGTGTAAAACTCATGTTATGGGCATTTCACATAGGGCTGCCGAATGTAGCCGAGAACAAATATATCCAAATTTGAAAATAATTTTGAGCCATCTATCGATTGAATTTGTATACGAAATTCTAATATATAATTCTCCTATGTGTATGGATAAATGTAAAGCTATAAAAAAAAACGAAGTACTACTTCCCTTACAATAAAAACTAATGCGAGTAAAGACAAAAATAAGAATAAAAAAATAAAAATCATACTCTAATACTGGGCAGTCCATATCTATCAATTTGTGCGAGTGCCCTAATATGTTGTGGTAGGTCAGATGCTCGATATATATGATATCGCCAATGATCCCAACTCTTTGCAGCAAGAGCATCTGCAACCTGATTCCCCTCTACGTAGATGTGGGAAACCGTGTCTCTGTCGAATGATATGATGTCTGTGATCTATCTGAGTATATCCTGAATAGTCCATGGTTCTCCTCCTCTAGTGATGTAGTGAATAGCCACTATAGAATCTGACTGAATCCAAATATCTGAAAGACCAAGTCCTCTAGCAAGTAGAATCCTATCAAGAATAGCCTTGAGCTCTACCTCTAATATCATGCATGATCCGTACGAAGTTGAGAAAGCCCTAATACAGTGTCCTACGTGATCTCTGATGATGCATTCCCCACTCGTAAAACCATCCTTGACGCATCAATCAGTATTGATCTTGACAGTTGATGAAGTATGCTACCAAACCAGAATGGGGGGAGAAGAAGAAGGGTGGTCCAAAGAAATACCAAAGATGTACAGCTCGAAAAATTCTTTCTATATGAAGAAAATGGATCATGCGATAAACCATTTAAATGATACGTCTAGCCACCATGTGGATTCCCCTATGCTTTGCATCATTCATCTTTATCCATAGAAACCAAAATATCAGTAGAGGAATGATAGTACGAATGTGTCCACAACGAACATATTGTCTAGAATACCACCATATTTGGAACCTCTGTCTGACTCCCTCTCCTGAACTCATAAGCATCTGAAAAATATCCGCAAAATGCTGCCATACCTGATCGAAGATGCTACTGCCAATAAAGATGTGATCGATAGTCTGAGTCTTAGAATAACACTGAGAACGAGAAGCCAATTGGTATCCAATCCTCCTTTGAATAATCACATATACTGGAATGAGATTTTACCATAGTCTCCAGTAGAAGAATGAGGCAGTAACTGGCAAAATGGAGCTCCACAGTAACCTATATGAATCCTGATACTTGCGTCCCTTACGTACAAGCTGCCACGTTGACTAGGTAGCTAAGCTGCCATTCGATATATCTCGCCAAACAATGTTATCTTGAGCATCTGCACATAAGGTATAACCCCTATTTGTACAGCCATAAGAGGAGGGAGAATTTGTAATAAACGTCCTATATCCCACTAGTATCATCAAAAAAATCCTACACCCTCACAGACATGTGCTGTCGGTATGGGAATAGGGATGACAACGTGATCTCACCCATCCAACAAATCATACCAAAAAAATATTTGACTTGCTCCAATGTGCCATGCAATGTGTGACTCTGTCCGGGGTCCAACTAATTTCAACATCTTCCAGGTAAGAGAATCTGAGTAGGGAACTGCTGCAAGTGAATGATGTGTCCCCATAAAATACTTGCCGTAAAAACTTGGCCCAATGAAATCTCTGAGAATAGAACAACCACTAGAGCTTTATAGAGAAGGTATCCACCACATCCTATAATCTCCTAAAGACTAGGCTACCCTCATCTGTAGCAATACAAAATTCTTTCCAGCTTCGCCAATGTAAAGGTCGCGCCTGCTCCTTGGAGTCCCACAGGAAACGCGCAAAGATGCTCTCAAGGTTTTTTAGGATAGTCTTGGGGAGCTTCATAATGTGGAGAAGATGTAATGACATGGAAGAGAACATTGACCTTAGCATGGTAATACGGCCCCCAGGTGACAAAAGTTGTGATGCCCAACCTGAGATCCTATTCCCGATCTTCTGCATAAGGTCATCATAAATAAAGCTCATCTTGGTTCCCTTAATTGAGAGGACCCCAGATAAGTGAAAGGCTGTCGCTGGTGTCTAAATCCAGTCAAAATCTCCAAACGTCTGATATGACAAATAGATGCATGTCTGGGTAGTATAAGTCCGCTCTTGTCCCTGCTAACCAATTAACCAGAAACCCCCATCGTAATGCTTCACACAATCAAGAATCCTCATGATAGATTTTGTTTGGCCGTTGACTATTATGATATAAGTCATGAAAAATTCCATGTTACCTTAAAAGTATGTGTATGAGCGCGTAGTGTGGATTTTTGTACCTGGAAATGTTTATGTAAGATCAACATAATTAAGATTTTAGGTTACACCAAATTTATGATTAAGAAAAAAATATCAGTATACCCACTGGACTTTCATAAATGATATTGGCGGCATAGAACCATACCTAGGATAACTAAGCATTTCGATAGCAGTGAGAAGAATATATGAACACTTCATTGCAGACCCTGACTAGAATATAGTCAAGCATTTATGGCATATCCATACAGCCTGTAATAGATTTTGATGTACAGGTATCAGACTTCAAATGCACACTCTAATTAGCATTTAGTAGAGACCTTCTACGAGCAAGGTCAACCGATTTCCATGGCAATATTGAGAGACCTAAATGAGGTCCACCATCCAGAAGTCGAGTATGAAAATTTTATGAGGTCCTTACTTTTTATTGGGACTAATATATTGGAAGAGTTAATGTGGATCTAGGTCGTTCAAGATTTTATTTTGTTAATTTAAAAGATAAGGAAATGATGAAGTATGGACAAACTTCACAGATTTTGGAGACTCGAAATTGATTTATTTAAGGTCATATGATGTGATTATTGTCCGTCACGAATTCCAGTACATGGGTATGACTTTGAACAATAGTCATGGGATGTATGTTTTGAATTTTAGGATAAAACCAATTCGGATGGATAGTCTGATGAACATTCTACCTCTGAGATTTGTTATTACATAGATTGAATGACCGTGGAGTTAGTTATGTGTGTTTTAGCAAAAGAGGACAGTGCTGGTGAAACTGTTTTGTTCACATAAGTAATTTTTTTGAAGGCTTTAGTCGATGAATTAATCTACAAAACTTAAATATAATTTAGGGTAATGTATTATGAGTTCACACACTAAAGTTTAGAATTTAGAATGATCGTTCAGGGTGTTAAGCATTCTTAGAAGTAAATCTGAAACTATATTATTAAGAAAAAATTCGTGCGCAGTAAATATAGGGACTATTTTTATTTTTAACAAGAAAGAATGACGGGTAAATAAGGATGTGTATTCACTACAGGGACTTGAACCATCTGACAATCAAGAATAAGTAACCTATTCCAAGGATAGAAGACATATTCAATCATTTGAAAGGTGCTAAGGTATTTTCAAAAATTGATTTAGTGATTGGGTTGTCACCAACTCAAATAAAGTAATAATATCTCTAAGAGTGCATTTAGAACTTGATATGTGCAATTTAAAGTTTCTTTAAATTAAGGAAGTCTATTGAATGCTCCTAGCTTTAGGCTTATATCCGGAATTTTTGGGGGAAATTTAATGTTAATGACCTTTAAGAAGAAGAATATTAGAGGACCTCTATCGAGGGTAGGAATATGTGTTATTTGCGCTTAAAAAATGATCAATGAAGCTCGTTCAATATGAGAAGCTAGAGGTTTTAGCAAGTCTTGTTCTACATCTAGTGGACACATGATAGGCTAGAAGCGGTTTTATTATAACAATGGCAGTGTTTAGAATTTATTTATTTATTTATTTATTTGTCTTAGAGGTGGTTTGTGACTTTTAAAGATTAAGAATTGAGGTTTAATGAGTCTAATATTAAAGCACTTCCTCTCCTCATTTCAACTCTGCAAGCGGAGGAGTTGCTAAAGAACGAATCTTGCCAGTGATAGCTTTTTAACCTTACTGGCATGTTAGAAAACGAAACAACTATGGATTGCATACCAATAGTACGAGAGTATCTCGTTGTACTTTTTCGATGCCCTACTATCCTTGAAGCAGCACCTATGTCTAAAGAACGTTAGAATGGCTCCTAAAGAGCTTCAAGAGTTGAAGATACATCTGGAGGAATTGTGTAATAAGGGTTTTATAAGGCCAAATGTATCCCTATGGGAAGCTTGGTATTGTTGGTTAAAAAAAGGATAGGTCATTGAGGGTGCGCATAAATTATAAAAAGTTGAATAATTCATGATTACAAATATTGACTCCTGAGGATTGAAGATTTCTTTGATCATTTGAAGGGAGCTATGGTATTTTCGAAGATTGACTAGAGGTCAAGCTACCTTCGGTTGAAGATTAAACATAGTGATATACCAAAGATGGTGTCTAGAACTCGCTACGAACACTATGAGTTTATAGTTATGCCCTTTGGCTTAACAAATACCTATGCAGTGTTTATGGACTTGATGAACCAAGTATTTCAACAGCATCCAGATGGGTTTGTCAATATGTTTATCGATAATACATTGGTATATTCTACGGATGCTGATCAATAGCACAAAGAATATCTGAGGATAGTGTTAGAGACTTTACGTGAAGAAAACCTTTATGCCAAATTCAATAAAGTATGAATTTTGGGTAGACCGTGTAGGATTCGTATATCATGCAGTGACTGCCCATGGAATTGAAGTGGACCCAACCAAGGTCAATGTTGTGAATAATTGGCCGATATCTGCTAATGTTGGAAATATGAAGAACTTTCTAGGTTTAGCCAGCTACTATCGGCAATACATAGAAGGTTTCTTTAAAATTTGACGGTGCCTTTGGCATAGTTGACTCAGAAGAGAGTTGAGTTCGCTTGGTCTGAAAACTGTTAGAAAAGATTTTAGGAGTTAAAGGACAAACTAGTTTCTACTCCAATGATGGCTATACCAGAAGGTTCAAACGGATTTGTGATTTATAGTAATGCATTCAAGTTTTGATTGGGGTGTGTTGATGGAAAATGGGATGTTGGTGGCGTATGCATCGAGATAGCTAAAACAATATGAAAAAAACCATGGAACACATGATTTGGAACTTGTAATTGTAGTGCATGCTCTTAAAATATGGCATCACTACTTGCATGGGAGCAAGTGCGAAATTTACACTGACCAAAAGAGTCTTAAATACTTCTTCGCTCAGAATGAGTTAACTATGAGACAATGACGATGGCTGGAGCTAGTGAAGGACTATGACTACACTATCTATTACCATCTAGTTAAGGTTAATGTAGTCACAAACACACTAAGCTTATGATAGAATCTCACTTCGCCCCTTATGTAGCATACCCAGGCGAGACCAAAATGTATCGAGATATACATAGTTCATTTTGGTGGAGAAATGTGAAAGGGATAATGACTCGTTTTTGTATCGAAGTGTCTCGTTTGTCAGCAGATTAAAGTCGAGCATTAGAGGCCATCAAGGCTATCGAATCCAATATATATACCGGAATGGAGGTGGGAGAAAATAGAAATAGACTTTGTAGTGGGGTTCCCTAGGTCAGCGAAGGGTCATGATGCTATTTGGGTGATAGTGGATCAATTGAGAAAGTCCCCTTACTTTCTTTTGGTCAGAATGAATTTTAATTTGAATCGATTTCCACATCTCTATGATAGAGAGATAGTCAGACTCCATGGAGTACAAATGTCGATTGCATTAGATAAAGACTTGAGAATTACATCAAGATTTTGGAAGAGTTTATGAACAACGATGGCAACTAAGTAGACTTTTAGTATTACTTACCATTCCCATACTAATGGGCAATCAGAACAAACCATCCAAGTTTTAGAGGATACGTTGAGAGGTTGTATATTAGATTGGGATGGAAATTGGGAAATTCACTTGCCGTTAGTAGAATTTGCCTACAATAAAAATTTTCAAGCTATTATTGGAATGGCGCCGCATGAGGCTTTATATGGTTGGCGGTGTTGTTCATCAATACGGTTGGATGAAGTGGGTGAAAGGAAAATGCTAGGTCCTGAACCCGTTGGGAAAATAGTTAAGGGTATTGAAAAGATCAGAATGAGAATTAAGACAGCTCAATACCATCAAAAAAGTTACTTCGACAAAAGAAGGAAATAATTGGCATTTGTGGTCGGGAATAAAGTTTTTCTTAAGGTGGCACCAATGAAGGGTGTACTATGATTCGGAAAGAAAAGGGAAGTTGAGATCAAGATTTATTGGTCCATTTGAGATTCTATAAAGAGTTGGAAATGTAGCATATCACTTGGCATTGCCAGCAAAATTAGCAGCTGTGCGGGACGTATTTCACATCTCTATGTTGAGGAAATATCTTCATGACCCGATTCATGTAACAAAGGTTCATTCATTTGATTTACAGGAAGATATAACGTACAAGGAATCACGAGTCGGGATATTAGAAAGGAATGTCCCCTTGTATTAGAGTTAGAAGTTACATAAGTCGTTATTCATTTAAGAATTCTAGTTTTATCGAATATTCGATAGCAAGAGATTAAATATTCAACTATTGTAATTGTGAGCATAAGTATTCCAATATTGGGCTCTAACTGAAGTTCAAATTATTTCGTGGATAAAGGCCTCAAGAAAAAAAATTCCATTTGGATACATAGGGATCAAGACGTAGTTAGAAATTTTTTAGCTTATCTTATTTTTTGAAAAGCCTTAATAACATTTTCAAGAGACCTCAAAAATGATAAAAGTACTAATTACTAGAAATTTAGGGAGGTTAGTGATTGATTTAATTCCAAATTGTAGGACTTCTAATTGAATTGAAATTCATCTAAATCAAGAAGGAATTTCAGCCACTTAGGACTCCACTGTAACCAAACACAAGCACATGCTATGACTATAAGTGAAAGAAAAGAGGGAAGAAACGTATTCGAGAAAAAGAGAGGAAAGGAATATAAACACATTGCAGGAAATTTCTAAAATTTGTTGGTTCTTTTAAAGTCCACACGCACGGTGCTCAAACCCTAAGACATATTTCAAAGGAAGTAGACTCAAAACCCGTTTTATTTCAATTCATGTTATATTTAAACATGTATAAATGTAAATATATGTCATATGTGACTCCTTTTGGGATTTAAATATGAGCTGGTGGCGTAGAAGTGCACAAGAAATGTAAAGTTGGTGGCATAGTAGGCACCAAATGTTGGTATGTCACCAGATCATCGATATGCTTACTCTTTGAAAGTTTGAATGACATGAATATACGCTTAAAGTATAATATATTTGGGTTTAATGTGTGTGAGTCTATTGTGTGTTTCTAAGAAATACTCAACCCTCTAACAATTTCAGATTAAGGCGATCAATGGCAGCGTGGAGGAGAGCGGTGGTGCTTTGATGTGCACTCCAAAACACATCATTTGAGTCATGTTTTGTTCGACTAACTATTTAAATTTGGAATTATTTAAGTAGTATTTTTTGAAATCTTGAAGACTGAATTGTTGATGAAATTTTCTCATGGTTGATAGAATATTTTTATTGTGGTTTATTTAGTTCATTTGAGTTGTAACACTAGGATTTAAATATTTTCAGTTTCTGCCCCTAATTTTAAAAATTCACCCAGAACGAAATACTTAGAATTTTGAGGTGATTTCAGTTGGAGAAGATATCCATATGAGTTATCTATCTCTCGGATTTGGAATCATGAATTTTGGATGTGTAAAACTCAAGTTATGGACGTTTCACTGAGTGCTGCTAGAATGTAACCTAGAACAAATAGATCTGGTTTTGAAAATAATTTTGACCCATCAATCAATTGAATTTGTATAAGAAATTTTAACATGTAATTCTCCTACGTGTTATTATGTCTATTGTTTAAATTTTGGAATTCATTTAGTTGTCAAATGTAATGTATTTCAGAAAGCTGTACAAGCTGAAAATCTAAATTTCCCAAAAGAAAATTTCTTTAGTTTTGTAGCGGATTCTCTGAAGTCTTAATGCTTCCAATCCAAGTTAATTAATTTCAGCATTTTATGAACAATCTAGGTAGAATTTTACAAATTTAAGATCTTAATGACACCACAAGTCCCTAGAGCTCGGGGCATGAAACTATTCACTTCTTTTTATTAGAGTACTACATAAAAGGTTGAGTTCGTTGGAATTCTTACCGATCGATGTACTAATTCTTGTATGAGACCAAAATCCGTTTGATCCTGAAGACGATTACTGGCGACCTTAAAGCACTATAAAAGGGAGCAAATTTATCTCAAAGACACATCGTAAAGTCAATGTGCTCATATTATGCTTTATATTCCCGTATCTTCATTTTTTCCTATTTATTTCGTATTCCTGTTTCTTCAAGTAAGTGTTATTTCTATTGTCAAAAGGTGAAAAAAAAAAAAAAGCAATCTTAAAATGAATAATTTACAGCTTTTTACTTTCTCATTTAAAAGATTTTTATTCATGACATTGTTTATCTTCTAATTTTGAATAAGAAATGGTAACATCTAGTAATCCACTCTCAAATCTGACTGGAGAAAGCTTGAGAAATTTAATGGGTCAGATTTCTCGACACAAAATTTATTATTGTTTGATTATTGGATTATAAAATGGTTGATAACAAGACTATAATATCTCAAGTTCAAGAATTTCAAGTGATTCTTCATGATATTCAAGTGAAGGCATGCCTCTTAGTGAGTCATTACAAGTTGCTGTAATTATTGAAAAATTGCCATCATCTTGGAAAGATTTCAAGAAATGCTTAAAACATGAACGTAAGGAGATGAAGCTTGAAATGAATATTTTCCGATCGAGAATAGATAACGACAATCACAAATCTAAAAGGAAAAGTTGTGTATTCATTCGAAGGAATCCAGAGCCAATATAGTGAAATGAGGTTCCAAAACTAACAAAAAGAGGAAGCACAATGCTGAAGACCAAAGTGGAGCATCAAATGCTACTGAGAAGTTCAAACGAAACTGTGTAATCGTGGCAAGGGGACCCCAAGGACTGTCGAAAGCCAAATAATTTCAATGGACAAAGTACTTAAGCCAATGTGACCGAACATGACAACATTTCTGATAAAGTGCAAGACATCTTTTTGAGGTAGATTTTGAATTCTACTTATTAGGTGATACTAAGAAATGGTGGATGGACACTAGATCTACTTACCACGTGCAAACAACTGGATGTTTTCTACTTATAAGACTGTGGATCATGAAGAGCAATTCTATATGGAAAAATCTACATCTTTCATAGTTAAAGGACATGTAAGGAGCTTACATTCAATTATGTTTTACAAGTGCTTATGAGTCGTAAGAATTTAGTGTCCACTTCCTATTAAGAAAGAACGAGTTTATGTAGTGTATCGGAAATGAATGTAATGACTGTTGTACATCCAATTGTTAATTAAATTACACGTTCTTCTTTCTTACTTGAGTCGTTTAGTATTGGTAGAAAAGATTTAGGCATACTGGTTTTAATATTTTGCATTGATTAGTTGAATTTGATACCAAAGTGTGATATAGATCCCAATGATAAATGTGAATTATGTGTGAAAAGTAAAATGGCTCGAAGACCCTTTCGTTTTGTCGAAAGAAATATCGAACCCTTGATTTAATTCAAAATGATATATGTAATTTAAAATTTGTACAAACAGGAGGACGTAAAAATACTTTATTACTTTTATCAATAACTTCACTCGATATTACTATGTTTATTTATTCAAATGTGAAGATGAGACAATTGAAGTGTTTAAATACTATAAATTAAAAGTTGATAATCAACTTAACAAAAAGATAAGGCAAAAAAAAGTGACAGATGTAGTGAGTATGATTCTCCATTCTCCATTTGTGTTCAAAACATGGAGTTATTAATCAAACTACCGTCCCTTACTTTCCTCAATCTAATGTTGATAAGTTTGGAATTACTACAGAACTTGCTTTTCTTTCTATCAATTATATTCTCAACAAATTGCCTCGGGGGAAAACTCACAAAATATCGTATGAATTATAGAAAGGTTATAAACCTAACTATAAATATTTAAAGGTTTGAGGATGTTTAGCAAAGGTAGTGATTTCTAAACCTAAAAAGGTTAAGATAAGACCAGATATATTCTATATAATTGAGAGATTTCAATGTACATGTTAATACGATCATTGAATTTAGAGATGCTATATTTTTAAAATATTTTTTCCTGTAACATTCAAAGTAAATCAAGTTTACTAAAGAGGCATCATGATACCATCACAAGTAATAATCAAGCGAATATGGATAAAGGATTTATAAATGACGATAAACTTAGGCATAGTAAAAGGTCAAGGAGAACCTTTTTTAAGTCTCATTTTCTAACATATTTGTTAAAAAATGAACCTCAAAGTTATAAAGAGGTTCTTTATAATTTTGAGGTTCATTTTTTAATAGTGAAACTGAATCTACACTACAATATCGGACATGGAATTAGTATACATTACACCAGTATTAAGTCATTAGGTATAAATGGATTTTCAAAAGAAAAATAAAAGTAGATGAATCAATTAACATAAAGCAAGACTTGTTGCTAAAGGCTGCAAGTACAAAGAAGATCTATATTATTTCGATATAATACCTATTACAAGAATAACTTTCATTAAAATGCTAATAGCAATAACAACATTAAATGGTTTAGAGATATATCAAATGGATCTAAAAATGAAATCCTTGAATGGTGAATAGGATGAAGACATTTATATGGAGTAACTTGAAATATTTATTTTTTGAAGACCAGAAAAGAAATTATGTTGACCTTTTAATTGCTTTATGGGTTAAACCAAGTTTTTAAATAAGGCATAAATTTATTTACGTAGTTATGATGTTAAATGATTTCAAAATTAATGAATATGACAAATATTGTCATGTCGAGAGCACTCAAACTGGAAATATCATGATTTACTTATGACTAATATAGGGTAAATGAATGAATGTATCCATACTTCTTCATTGTGTAAACATTAATGTTTATATAACCTCATACCTATATGTTTTTTAACCATTTTTCAAGATTTAGTTCGGTTTTATGAGTCATACCTAGGAAATCAGTGTTTTAAATGATGGCCATTTTCTCTAGCACTTCCGTTTGTATTTATCACAATTGCGTTAACCATTTGGGATTTAGAACATGATTGTGAATACAAGAGTATGATGTAATGTTCAAGTATGTTATATTGATAGTTGAGGCGTCATAAATACTTGAATTAGTGTTGTAAAATGAGTCTAGAGCATAGCGAGTTGTATTGTTCTTATTATAGAGCTACTATATATCCCTAATACGTATATAATATCGTGAGATCTTAGTATACTCACAGATCGCACAATCTATTTACCTGAATAGATCTTTAGAAAGATGAACTTGTGATATGTTATCTAGTATAGTTCGGGTTAAGTCCACATGTACAAATGAAATATATTAGAAAATGGATCGTGGATCGTCCATGTAGTCTATCAAGGCTCGACCTCTATGCCCAAATCATCATTAGATGTCTTGGACTTGAATCTTGGAAATGCGATAGAAAGCCATGAGTTGTAAGATGGGTTTAGGCTCTCCATAGCGGACAATACTAAGTTAATAGGTTGGACATAAAGGCCGAGTCGTTGCATGGGATAACATGGCCTGCCATAATAGATTGAAGAGAATTGTATAAAGTTGGAATTCAAATGCGTAACTTACCTTAACCTCCCTCAACTGCATATATACCCCCCTTAACATGTCTGACACAAGTGGAGATATGGAATGTGTGAAAAATGCTGAAAGTTCATATGTGAGAACAAACTAAAAATGGAAAGGTTAACTAGAAAACTCACAAAACTCACAAAACTAGACACTTAGATTATAAGTAATGGACTCTTTCCATTGTGATTGAGTTCTGGAATTTTGGAGTAATAAAAATGCAGCTTTGGAGTTGAAATTCTAAGTGATTCAACCACCAGTAAGAACATGGAAAATTCTACTTTACGAGGTTTTATAAACTAAAATTGAGCCCTTATTTGAATCCCCATTTTTCACAAAACTCATTTTTTCAAAATTTATTTTTAACCACACATAATTTCATGAAATAATTTTACACGCAAACTCAAAATTTTCATTATTTTTAACTACACATTCTCTGAAAAATTACTATTCAAAAATAAATTTTCTCCAAAAAATGGGGCTAAAATAGGGGCCAAGTGAATAGGTCCTACACAATTCCTTTCTCTATATTTAGACATGACTTGAAAATTGTTATTCGTGTTAGGGGTTTAATTCTACTGGAATTCAAACCTTTATTGTATTTCACGACCAGCGTTGAATTTTCGTGTTTTTCAAGAATTTCTTATTGTTATCAAGCCCATGTTTAGCTCCCATTTTTAAAACTCATTTTTCTATAAAATCATTTTCAACTATACATTTTATGGGATCCACAACTTTTATCAAGTTTCCAACCTCACATTCATCAATTTTATCAAATTCTAATAAAAAAATCTGATTTTTTTGCAAAATCAAATTGAGCCTATATGTTCATTTGTACATTTATACAATTAATTCTGTTACTACTGAAAAATGTAGCTTTGGCATGGTTGTGAATTGTGAAAGCATCGCAAGAGATGATCATATATCAGTCTGTTGGAATTGGTTTAAATAAATAAAAAATTTGCTTAAGCATAATTTTGAACAAGTGACTCGTGTCAAATTTGAGCAAATATTCGGACTTGATCTGATGGTCAAATTACAAATATAAATATACCAACTTGTTTTACTCGTCGAGTAGATCGTTGTAGTATATTTGGAATCTCAAAACCAATTCCGAATAAATGAAAAATTGGTGTCCAAAGTTTGATAGAAAAGAGGATACACAGGTTGGAATATGACTATCTCTATTGCTCGTCTGTCGCTCGAGTTAGATGCCAACGACATGCTAGCGAGAGAAGCTCTGATAAAAAGGTGTCACTGTCGTTCGAGTGAGGAGTCAGCGATAGGCTAGCGACAACAAGAGTTGCTTCTGTTCAGAAGGTTGCGAGGTTTGGCTCACAACACTTCGTCCACAACCTCTCATACTCTACAAAGAGGGCCCTTGGGATGTTTTTTTTCTACATACCAATGTCTCTTCTCTCTCTCAACCAAATTTTGCATATATATATTGTATAAAATTCTGGTTTTCTTCATTTTTGCATTAATGAGTACATAAACCAAATTTTGGTTCGTTGTTCTTGTATGTTGAAGTGCTACTCACACAAGACGAAGTCGTTGTATTTTGGGAGTTGATTGTCATAAATCGTAGGCACCGTTGCGGGGAAAATTCGACTCAAGGACAAAGTGTTCAACACTTTGCTCAACTTTGCATCTATTTGGCGTTATTCATTTGAAGTTCCATTTACTTTGTCGAAATTCAAGTAAAAGTTTGATAAAGATTCTACTAGCGTTTGTTTGTCACTTCATACACCATATCCATCCAACAAATTTTGTGGTTGTTGGAGTGACCCTGTTGCTTCGGTTAAACTATTATTTGGTTTAACTTCTTCTACTCTTTTTTTGATTTGGTTGGTCTTTTGTTTTTTTGTAAACAAAAAAGAATTCAATTTTTAATGTCGACTCTACTTCGAACGACAAATTGAGTATTGGAACTTCGAAAGGATTTGTTCATACTGGTACAATCCCTCCGATTGTTAGTACCCCCCTAAAATCCGTTCCACATGGAGAGAAACTGAAGAAATTCATTGGGGCTGATTTCAATAGATGGCAACAGAAAATGTTGTTCTATATCACGACCCTCAACTTGGCAAAGTTCTTATATAAAAACACTCCCGCCATACAAAAAGGGGAAAACAATAAAGCAACACTAATTGCTTTGGATGCTTGGAAACATTTAGATTTCATGTGCAAGAATTTTATTCTGAATGACTTGGACAACTCGTTTATAACATACTTAGTTCCAAGAAATCTGCGAAGGAACTATGGGTGTCTTTGGAAAAGAAATACAAGTCTGAAGATGCTGGAATGAAAAATTTCATCGTAGGGAAGTTTTTGGACTACAAAATGATAGATTCAAAGATGGTCATTAGTCAAGTGCAAGAACTGCAGGTTATTCTTCATGATATTAACGTAGAGATCGAGAAACTTCCACCCATGTGGAGCGACTACAAGAACTATCTCAAGCACAAGCGCTAAGAGATGAACATTGAAGAACTTGTAGTCCGATTGACGATTGAAGAAGAAAACTGAAGTTCTGACAAGCATGTTGGGAATCACATAACACAAGAAAAGCTAATGTGATGGAATCCAACAATAAAAGTAAGAAGATGAAGCATTTTGTTGAACCTTTGAAAAAGAATGCAAAGGTCAATTGCTATAACTGTGGAAAGGTTGGACATCGCTCCGCCTATTGTCGCAAACCAAGGAAGCAAGCCCAAGTGAATATCACCTAATCTGATGTCATATCAAATGGTATATCTGATATGAATTTGTCAGTCATTATATTAGAATGCAACCCCTTAGAATGGTGGGTTGATACGGGTGCTACCCGTCACATATGTGCTGATAAAGAAATGTTTACTTCTTATACTCCAACCATGGGAGAGAAAATGTTCATGGGGAATTCCTCAAATTCAAAAGTGGAAGGACAAGGCAAAGTGATATTGAAGATGACATCGGGGAATGAACTTAGCCTCAACAATGTTCTTTACGTAACAGATATTCTCAAGAACCTAGTTTCATGTTCTTTGTTAAGCAAGAATGGCTTCAAACCAGTCTTCGTATAGGATAAGTTTGTACATACCAAGATTAACATGTATGCAGGTAAAGGCTATGTAAAAGATAGATTATTCAAAATGAATGTCCTAACTGTTGTACCAAACAATTCAAGCAATAAAATATATTCTTCTTCTTCTTCTTCTTCTTATATTGTTGAGTCTTCTACTTATAACATCATAGATTAGGAATCCAAAATTTAATTCAATAAGTAAGTTAATGAATTTAAGTTTACTTTCGAGCAATAGAGATAGTCATATTCTAGCCTGTGTATCCTCTTTTCTATCTAACTTTGGACCGCAATTTCTCATTCATCCAGAATTGGTTTTAAGATTCCAAATATACTACAACAATCTACTCGACGAGTAGAACAAGGTTGTCTATTTAAATTTATAATTTGACCATTGGATCAAGTTCAAATATTTGCTCCAATATGACATCGAGTCACTAACCAAATTTTTGATTTCTTTTAAACCAATTCCGACAAGAGTTACAAGATCTTTGCTATAGGAACTTTAAGTTGTGTTACAATTTCATCCCGATGCACACCTTTTTCTTGTACAGTGGTTGAAGGTCATTCCAGATATTCTATCACCAATTTGTCAATGTTGTTGAGACCATCCAAGTTGTAGTCCTGCGAGAATTGATTAGAGAATGGCGTTTTGACCCTTACCATCTTCCTCAACTCTAGCACATTTAATGAAGCAATGTCTACTCCTGAAACTCCTTTTTGGAAATAAGTTGTTAATAATAAAATTGAATTCATTATGAACAACCATACTTGGGAATTTGTTGAACTTCCTCCAAGGAACAAAACTTTATGCTTCAAATGAATCTTCAAAAGGAAATTGAAATCAGATGGATCAATAGACAAGTATAAGGCTAGATTATTAGCCAAAGGGTATAAACAAAAGGAAGGACTAGATTTCTACGATACCTATTCACATAAACAAAAGGAAGGACTAGATTTCTACGATACCTATTCACCTGTTATAAGGATCACGTCTATACATGTGTTGATTGCTACCCCTGCATTGCATAACAATGAAATGTATCAAATTGATGTTAAGACTGCATTTCTAAATTGTGAATTAAAAGAAAAAATTATATGGAACAACCTGAAGTGTTTGTTGTTCCTGGAAATGAAAAGAATATGCGTAAGCTTATAAAATATGGATTCAAACAAGCACCAAAACAATGACAT
>CAIGRK010293712.1:0-14573 GCA_903798315.1 Fraxinus greggii | reverse complement strand
GAGAGAGAGAGAGAGAGAGAGAGAGAGAGAGAAGGGGGAGGATTGAAGCATTTTCATGAGTCGTTTTGGTGGAACTATTGCATTTTATGGATTTCTTCTGACTGACGACCCGTAATTGTTACTTAATTTAATTGTGTCTGCAATGCTGCTGCTTTTGAAGTGCTCCAGATGGAATCAATTGGAATCCAACATCTCCTCTATTTTGTCTGTTTGGTGCAATTAGCTAACTGTCATTCATGAGAAAGTAAATGAAGAAGAGGGCAATTGTCTCTGATGATATTTTCCATTTTTACATGCCCAATTGGCCATTTTCTGTTTGTATGTGAGAGCTGTTTTTTACTCATTCGTTTTAGTATGTCAGAAATAGGCATTATTTTTTCTCTCTAGATGTGAAGTTTAACAAATAAAGTATCTGTGCAGGATGTAAGCGGTCAACAACCATCGAAGGCAAACAAGCCATCTCAGGTTTTCTTATTTATTTTTTGTACCTTAGATATTGGTGAATTTGATGATTGAGTTTATGGTTATAAAAAAGAAAAGAAGAGGAGAGATATTGTGCAAATTGGAAAATAGGCTATCGATCCTTCCAACTTCATTCTATCATTTGCTTTGCATGCTTCTGTAAATGTCTTCACTTGATCGGATTAGCACTTGAAGCATGTTAACATAATCAGAAATTTACTTATTTATTTTTAGTTGCTTATATAATATAATATATACTCTGATTTTACATAGTATCTTGTGACGATCAGCCTTTTCTGGGTCTATCTTGATGTGTTAATTTGGAGTTCTAATTTAGCAAATGTGCCTTTTGTTGCTTTAAGAATCAATGATATTTGAATAAGTTAGTTTTTTTCCTGTGTTACATTTATTACTTAAATTTCTCTGACATTTGAAGATTTTGATTCAGAATTATATAAGATATGCAGTACGACAAAAGCGTGCTGATGCAAAGAAAGCTCTTAAAAATCTTATCTTCAATGGGGGTTGTTCCAAATCAATAGCAGAGGTATACAACCAGTCAATCTTGTTCATTTAATTATGTGATTGACATGCTTTTATAGCAAACACATATTTTCTTATATGTAATTTGTAACACTTTGTTTACTAATTTCTGATACCTTTCATGTATATCTGTTTGTATGTATTCATATGCACGTGTATGTACTGTTATTCATGCGTGTGTGTGGATAGATGCATTTATTACCTATAGGAGCTGGGATGGTGAGATGAGATTTTGTTCACAATCAGATTTCTCTCGTTTCACATGCAATACTGGTTGTATTCTTGCAAGGCTTTCCACGTGAAAACAAATATCTCTCTTCACCTCTGGTGCAATTGAAAGTTAAGTCCGTCTTCAGAAAACTTCTTCTCTATGCAAAATTTCCTTTGACGAAAAAGTACTTTCGCAAAACATTTAATTCCCACTTAGACTGGGGTTAGTTGAGTTATTTGGAAAGAAGTCCATGATGTAATATTCCTCATTTGCAGTTTTATTGAAATTCATGACTTGTGTCTAATGGATGAACATGTTTTGTTTCTCGCTCAAAAAAAGAATCCAAAACTGCACAGTATTTGGTATATGTATAGTTTATCTTTTGTATGGTTGATGTAATATATATCTAGGATCACAGTATATGGATTTGGATATATGTTGAAGAATGGTGAAGAGCTGTTGAAATTTCAAATAAGGACTTATGCAGATTCTGGTCTAGTTATGTAGTCTCAGCTGCTTCTGTATTTTTCATGTTTTATTCTTTGAAAATTCAAATGGATACGATGGCTATGCACATGCCAATTTACTTTTTACCTTCAATATCCTTTTTCTGATCAGTTGTAGATTTCTTTTATTTATATGGATTTTCTGACGTGTTGTTTTTGTGTAAATAAGGAGACATTTCATAAAATAGAAGCAGAGTGTGAAGATCAATATAACAAGAAATCTCGAATAAAGCCTGCTCGTCAAGCTAGGAGAGCTTACCACAAGAAAATAAAGCGTTAGTTCATCTTTTCTCCAACAACTTTGTTGACCCATTAAAATTATCTTTCACTATTCTAGTTATTAATGTTGAAATTAAACTGTTCATCTGGAGGACTTGCAAGAAACATTTCTGGTTGGATCATTCGCATTACACATTCATTCATTAAGCTTCTTAGCATTTATGTCAGGCTCACTGTTGGAGAAACCAAATTTTATCATTCTAGAAGGATGAGCTTTGTTTATCCTTTAAAAATCATTTAGAAGAATCTTACTCTTAAGTTCTCTTGCTAACTTGGAAACCCAAACAAGGTGATAAAGCATGCTCTCTTCTAGGAAACAGCATTACTTGGACCTTGCGAAATGCCATAAGACAGTTTTTTTTCTTGAAGTCATCAACCTCAAGACGACCAACAAATTAATCATTTCAAGATCTTGAACGTAGCACAGAATGTAAAAAAGTAATGTCAACCCGAGTAAGAATCATGTAACTGGTTCAAATACGTGGGCTATGTTAATATTGGTACAAGTCCAAATCGCATGGATTGCTAAATGACATTAATGTAGACGGATGTTTGATGAAAATAATGCACAAGTAAAAAATGAATGCAAATTAAGAAATATTTAATGTATAAATCATGATAAGAAAAGATGGACTACTATTAGATACCAAAGGACAAGACAGTGAACCTAAGGCAAACAACTGTTAGTAAGTGATATATGGTGAGACGAGAAGCAGCTTGAATTATTTAGCGTGAGCAGCATTTATAAGTGGGGTGAACTTGAAACCAGCACATGTTAAGTGGAACAATTTGATGGATTTTCTGGAGATGGGAGGTGAACATGGAAAGATCTAGGGAGAATGAAGATGTGATACACCCTCTTCCTATCTTTGCAAGTTATACTTCATCTGTAATTCAATGTTTGATTTGAAATGGCACGCATATTTTTATGTGTGAGTTGAAAAAGTGAATAACTGATGTAGTTTTTCTTTTTTACTCTCAAAACTAATGACAAAGAATCCTTGTCCATCTCATCCTGTGCAAGGGTGTTTATGGAAAGAAAATGATTTCTGGGAACAGGGCATATTTATGGACGTACAAATAGTAAATAAGGTAATTCAATTGTAGACAGAGAGAATAATTTATAATAGCTTTGAAGCCCCCTGATTTCCTTACTTTGTAGAATTTAGACGCCGAATGAAGTTCCTCAAATCACAATTTAGTTATTTAAATGCTATTCCGTAGCATTTATCTTATCAAGTTTAAATTGCTCCAGTAGAGAACTGGTGGAGTGAATAATTATAATGGGCAATATGCATGTCTATCTCTAATCACTTCCAGTTAGTTTATTCTATTTATCGATGAAAACTCGTGCATTTTATTCTTGGTTCTTTTGAAGGAACTCATTTGTGCGTAATATGATCGTGGTAATTCAGGGGGTCAGAAAGATGGTTAACAATTTGCAGGATTGAACTTTTATAATAAGTTGGAACACTTCGAATTAATTCTTAATGAGATATTGAGGGTAGTCGAATCCGAGATAGTAAACTGTTTCCTTCTTGCGCAATTTTCAGGTAAGCTTCGCAGGGATAATATGTTCGAAGATTTTGATGCATGCCCTGAGAGAATATTTCAGGCAACTTTTGGGAAAAGATGCTTCACTTGGACCTTTAAACCTTGGGAAATGGGATTTGACTGGAAGGAAAATTTTAGCTGGAATAACAGAAGATACGAAGAACACGATACTAAAGGTGGGACTGAATTCACTTATGGTTCTACAATTGTAGGAACATATTCAGATAGGATAACTCTTGGTTTACCCCCAGCTGGACCTTTGAAGATCGAGGACGTCAAGACTGCGTGAGTGTTCTCATTGCTGTATTTTGTGTATTAATCTTAAAAAAAAATAAAAAGTAAGTTTTTGTTTCCAAAGACATGTTTGGCTAAGCTAAAAATATGTAAAAGTTACTATTTGTTCCCAAACATTTTGGATAAGTTAATTTTTCTAATTTTAAGTTTAATATTTATAAATGTTACTAATTTGAAAGTAAAATGTATCTTACCACCAAAGTAAGCAACTTATTTCCATTTTGATCAATAAAATAAATATGTATTTAAGTTATTATTAGCTATAAGTAAATCTTTTAACCTTAGCTAAACATGCTTATATTTCTTTAAAATACAATAAATTAATTATTTTGAACGTAACTCTTACTCTATTGTCAAAATAAGGAGATGTATCTCCATCTTAGACCAAAAGAAATTGTTATTTTAAAACTTAATCATTTACTCGTAAGTGAACTTTTTAGGCTTAGGCAAACATGATCTACATGTTCCAGTGATACATTACAAGTTAAATGTCAAATTTGATAAAAATCCATGAAAATATTTCTTTCGTGTAGCTTTCGCTCGTCAGCTTTGAAGTGGCATCCTGACAAGCATCAAGGTCCTTCACAGGTCAGTTTCATTATTGTTAATCGGTTAGCTATATGTTTCTCTTTTTGAGAATATTAATTAGTCATAAATACACCCTAACAAACATTTGCATCAGTACTATTTAGGTTTTGTTTATAAAGCTTCAATGAGTTTGATGTGATAAGCATTATTGTGTGCATATTGTTGTTTAGTATTAGCATATTGAGTACATATGGAGTGTTTGGTAAAGTGGATTGGACGGCACTGATAAGCAATTAAGAAAGATAAAGAAGCTAAAATCGTATTATGGATTGTATTGTCCTATTAAATACTAGGTACCAAAATGCACTTAATGTCTTGTGGATACAATGGTAAATCACACTTCTAATTGTCTAAATAAAATTTGATTGCCTGATGCTGACAGCACTGACTGTATCTGGTTTAAGATTGAAGGGTGGGCTTAATTTCCTTTAGATTGGAGTAGATTATTATTAAGAAATCCAACATGCATTGAACGCAGGGGCAGCCACATGAATATATGTTGATGGAAACCAAAAATTAGTTAATAAAGTGAAATTCCATTATTGGTACCAATCGTCATTGTATTAAGTTTTGGTTATGAACTTAATATACAACGATTTAGTTTTAATTTTTAAATAACTTATTATAGTTACTCAAATCTACCATGATGAGCGACGAGAGTAGAACTAGATTTCAGGTTAGCTAATTTTTTAAAAATAAGAGAATAATGTCACATAAACAATAATTTAATACAAAATATCATAATATTACCTAGTCAAATTTTCTCTATATTGGATAAAATTCATTTGTTGCTGAATCTAATTTTATTTTCTCAGCGAGATCTCATTTAATATTTTTCACGCGTTTAAAAGTTAAACTCATCCTTCGACAGAATATCTGAAACATAAAAATGTCCTAGGTTTCTGTATTTTTCTGTTTCATTATTTATATTTTTTTTGTCAGTGGTGTAGAGGAAGACGTTAAGATCTATGAGCACAGCAAATAAATGGTGAATTTTTTTGGTCCCTTCTGTAAATAGTTTTTTGCTTGATGAAATCATTAATTCGTGGGATTTTCACGAAATTGGGAAATTAGTTTACATCAACTTAAATCTTGTGCTAGGGCTTCATGGTCTATTTTCAAATTGAATTAGAATTTGTGGCTGCACTTATTTTTACATGGGTTATTGTTACAAAAATTCCTCATTATTAATCGATCTGGGCTGGAGCTGGACCCGCCAGACAGTATTAAGAACGGTAAAGTTAAAATTTTGTTTATCTTCGTGTCCAGTACTTGGTGTATATTGCTCACCTAACTTGTCCCAATTACATAATCTGACTGGAGGTGTTGGCATGATTTTGGAGTGTTGATAAATGTATTACTTTTGGCAGGCGGTTGCAGAAGAGAAATTCAAGCATTGTCTCAATGCATACAAATCATTGTGCAGTGCACTCTCTACAACAGCTTGAGCTTCACTCTCTCCCCCCTAATTCTGTATGGATCCAAAAAACAAACTAAAACTTTTTCCAAATAAATTTGAAGTTGCCGGTGAACTTGTGTGGATCCAAATTAGGTTTATTTACTTATTTATTTTAGCTTTTTAGAGGAAAAATAACACATTCTTGTATTTTATATTCTTTATGAATCAATGAAATATCAAGTATTCAGGTTGCTTACTGTTACAATGCATCCATCTTTTGTAACATTTATTTTTGTCTATCTTTAACATTTGCATGTTGTTGTTGATCCCAGAATATAGGATAATTTTTCCTGCAACTAATGAAAATAGTTATGAATATGTTTGATGTTTTTCTTCATTTGAACGTAAGTTGTTTATATAGGTGGAATATATCCGTAAAATATCATGCTCTATCTAAATACTAACAGATAAAACACATTTATTTATTACATTTTACCTCCAACTTGTAACGGGGCAATGTCAAAATAAACAATAAAAAATTGACCTCTTCTTTGAAATCAAGCCGAAGCATCTAATTCGTCATCCCTCCCCGCCAATGGTTCCATCTCACTACCACTGCCGCCACCACCGCATTCTATCACCTCAGTACCACTAGTCCCCTGACACCACCCGTCACCCCCATCAGTCTACCCCAGCGATTGCAGTTTGGGGACTGCAATGGAGGTTGGAGAAAGATTTTGTTCCTTTTATTTATGTGTACTTCCCGAAATCATAACTTTAGCTTACTTTCTCGAATAATATTAAAACAGATTATTTGCTCATGGAATTGAATTTGATCAGCATGTTGGATCATCAAACAATTTTTAAGCTTCTCTTAAACTTCATGTAATTGAATTTTATTTTAATCTTAAAATGTCGCAATTCGGTGAGCGTGGGCTTGTTTTGTCCCTTTACAGAGATCAAATCAAACGCAACCCAGTTCAGTTTCTCCATTCCATATTTTTTGCGAGAAACATCCTTAGCAGTCACTGAGATATGCATTTTTGAGCAAGGAAATCTCAAGCCAAGAAATTTATTTGAGCCAGGACTTTCTACATCTAAGTTGTCATAATATTCAAATATTTGGTTTCTTGATTTGCATCACAGAAAGGAAAGTAGTACTTCTGACTGAGCTTTACTGTGATTCAATTGCAGCATCAATGTGGCAATCACTTGAGCTATATATTTGCACGGTGTAATACACCAAACCATACAAAAGATGCCAAAGTAGTAATAAAAAAAATGGCGACTAAAAGAACAAGATAATTTTATTTCCCATCAGCAGGCACAAGACAAGAACAGAAACAGGCTTAACTCAAATTACTGTTAAAAACAAAATTTGTTCATATAGCAATCATCGAGCTCTACAACATCTAAGCAAACATCACGTAGTTTAAGCAGACATTGGCTCTTTCTCTTCGTGTGTCAGAGGAATTGGTTTGGTAGGGGCAGGCAGACGTCCAATACTATCTACTTTATCTTTCTGTTTCGGTGGAGGCCTCGCTGCTTTAGGAAGCAACCTGCCCTTCTTCTTGAACCACTCGGGTTTCAGCAATGCCTGGAAGCCCAGTTTGTTGTAATACACCCTTCTTACGGACCCACCAGCAGCTTCGACTGCTGCTTTTGCCCTGACAGTGACCCTCGACACCTGTAAACATGATTTTATAAGCAGCGATTCAAGGTTACAAGAAATTTCATGATATGATATATGCGCAGAGACTGAGTGAAGACACTTGTTCCTCCCATCTAAGTAAAAGAATATATTAAATTGAAATGGATTAGCAAAGAACAGATTCCACTTAGGAGAAATAAAAACTAGGAACAGGAAAATATTTGAGGATGTACGACCGCATGCATGTGGATAGCTTTATTTGAAGGATCTAAACACACGTATGTAAGGTAATGTTTACATTGTACCATCATGTTTTGTATCTGTTTGAAATTTTAGTGAATGATCTTTAGTTTGTAGTCGTTGATACATCTTTTGATATTCGTTGCTCGGGGATGCCCGAAGTAGTTGTACTTGTCTTATAATCAATATATGTTCACAATACCTGATTAAAAAAAAAAAAAAATTTAACCCAAAACTGACAAGAAGATCTGGATTACCTCAAGATGGATTGGCCATTGTATATGTTCAGCCCCACGGCCCATCAGTCGAACTCCATCTCTAATTTGCTTCCCTATTGCCCCTGCATCCTATTATAATGACAAACGATGTGTAAGTAAACTGGCTGCCACAATGGTATGAAGTCATATCAGAAACTCATACTCACCTTGAGAGTTTTCATTGTTATCAACTCAGAAGAATCTATCTTCCCCGCATTGATCAGCTTTGCAATTTTTCCTAAGCCAACTGGCTGCCACAATGGTACAAGTGCATTCAAAAGTTAAAAAGCTAGCGAAATACATCAATTCACCCATATTGAATGCATTTTGTGTCCGTGTGTAAGGGAGCGAAAGAGGAAAGAAAGTATAACCTAAAAATTCAGACTAATAATTCATGCTGCAGGCACATTAACCAAGAAGAAGAAAGAAAACAAGCTTCAAAGGTTTGTGCATTCATCAAAAACTGCACAGTTGATGGATATGGATTTTTTAATTCGCGATATAGCCACATGAAAACAAGATATCTCCACCATGCATGAGTTTTCGTTCTGGTTCTACATATTTAATGAGAAGTGCACACAATGAAACTACATGTGGTAATATAGCTTAAATGATCCATTTGATTATAGGATTCTGATGAAGAAACATGACTTTATCCAATCATTCTTTGGCTCAAGTTGTCCTTTCTAGAAGGGGTGATAAATACTGTATCTGCACTTCCAACTTTTAGCAGCAGAGTATCACAAGGTATATAATCCCCAATTCACACGAGGATTGTACCGTATTTATTTGACTCCTATGTTTTTGTATAAAATCATACACTTTATGTTGAAGATTTGCAAATGTTCCAGGAATTGGAATCAGAATCAGAAAACCTTCCACTAATAGCAAGTATTTCTCCAAAAAATAGACAAAGTGCATCTAACCCCAAAAAATGACATTCATAAGTCAATCAGGAACCATGTACTGATATTACTCATATAACAAACCAACAATGAAAAGATGTGGTTGAGTGAGGTCAGATGAAGTGCACATGAATGAGTTTTGGTACCTTAACTAGACAATGACAAACAGATCTGGTGATAAACTAAATTGGTCATCATATCTTTCCATGACTGATTTCTGTCGGTAAAAAATCTCAATAATACTATTGGTAGAAGCTAGTACTAAAATCCAGTTCTCTGTTATCACAAACAAAAAGATAACATGCACAGAGTGGAAGAATCGAAGAAGTGCAGAAGAAAGGAGGGAAACATAAGGAAACTGATTGATAGTTAAGAAAAAAAGATATATGTGGCACGACTTGTTGTATGGAATAGGTTGTGAAGCTTTATATATATATCCAACACAAGAAGTTAGCATGGTGTGTCAATTTTACACTTCTTTCCATCCGATACAATGAAATATACAAGTGATTGAAGAAGGATTAAATAAAATATCGACCACCATGCACACCGGGAAAACAGTTACTATAGTGTTAAGAGAGGATTTAATTGTACTTTCATATGGATGTTTGACCTTTTTGTATCGAATTATCTACTCAATGCCTTCTGTCAAGTTTTTGAAGAGAGCTTGTCCAACAGCATGACATAATATGATGTTTATAAGGGGTTTATTTCATCACTTAGCAAAGTGACACACAAGCATTGTTTATCTTATCATGGCTGTGTACACTTTTTCACTTTTATTCTATAGAATGTGCAACCTGGCAGGATGCTGAATATTACTCAATAACAAAGGCCAAAATTCTGAAAAAAATACACGACTCTATATTGCATGGACTTGATTAGGAGTATGACATACAATCCCTCATCTTATGTGAGCATTCTCAATTTTTCACCATTTTTTCATTCAGTTTGGATAATAATATCAGAGTACCAGCAAGAACTCTAGGTTTGAGGATCTGGTGCTAGTATATCATGCAAGTACAAAGACTGACTATCGTGTATCATATAAAATCTGCACCCTGTTCCTCATTGGTCACCATTCCTTACCAACGGGCTATCATAATTTGCTACAAAGTGGCTCTATCTAATAAACCTAAAGTTTTCCATGATATTTACATCATTCCCTTTGTCTAATATTTTATATTTCTTCCCATAAAAGTTAAGATTTTACTGAACCTCCGATCAATAAGTAAGCGATTAACCACATGGACAAATGAGATATTCTGTTAACAGACGAGGCTACACATGGGAATCCTAGGCCCACGAGAAAAAGAGACAGTTTTTAGTCACAATATAATCTTGTAGAAGACTCTTGATCAGATGCTCATCACTTCACTGTCATTGATTTGTGAAGTAGAAAGTAAAAAACAATGAAGAAACTAGACCAACATGCAAATAATTGCATACAAATGGCATTCTCACAATGCATCTAGACTACTAATTTAGCGTGTTAAGTTACCTTCAGGACTATGCTAACCCTCTCTGAGAAAAATCGTTCAAGTGTAACTTGACTCACGGTCACAGCAATTTGTTAGTCACTAGTTTGACACATTCAATTTTCATGCTAAGAATAATAACTGGACCCATTTCTCAAACTCAACTTTCTCTCCATCTTCTTGCAATCAATTAATATATAGGATATCAATATTCGGGCCAATGTCAGATGCCGTGTAAACGTTCTATCATGTAACGCACACTACTGTACTTTTATGTGGTTCAAGTAAGCAAATATTTTACAAACATTATGAGCACAGAAATGAATAAGTTGCAGAACAGAAAAATTTTAGAAATTCAAAGCAATATTAATTTAAATTTTCAACAAACACATATCCATAGGACCTGAAAAGTCAGGCTGAAGGGATTCTTAAACCCGCGTTTGGGGAGGCGGCGACGAAGAGGAGTTTGACCACCTTCAAATCCAAACTTCATAGTACCCCGGGCCTTCTGTCCCTTATGCCCCCGACCAGCCGTCTTTCCCTTGCCCGACCCGATACCCCGGCCCTTCCGGGTCTTCTGTTTCCGGGCCCCTTTGTTATCCCTCAAATCGTTCAATGCCAATAGGCTGCTGTAAGTCCTCGTACTCTGATAATTAAAACATCCATTAGAACTCAGGTTCGACAAACCTGGCGGGCATTCTACGAATTGCAGCAATGGGGTTACATTGGATATGCGCGGTGGCAAGATTGAGGTGGGATTGTGGAATTGATTGTGGGCATTAAGGATTGAAGTTGATAATAGTGAAGTTAATCTTCTTCTCAGCATTTCAGAATATACAGGTGTACGTATGAATTTAGATCAATCTCTTCATTCAAATGCTAGGTTTAAGGGTTAGGGTTTTTTAACCACGGTTTAGGGGTGGGACTGACTGGAAAATGAAGGTGAGGGAAATCATGAAATTTACTCTTTCATTTTCGCCCAATGGGGAGGCAGAATTGCACGATTGGTCGTTAATTTAATGTCTCGGTGGTAAGTTGATTCTTAGCCTTTATAAAATAGATTAAGTTATTGGGTAAATACATAAATAGTTACTGAACTTTGCCAAAAATTTTCAGGAGGTCATCAAATTTCAAAACTTTCCTAATTAGTCACTGAACTTTACAAATAATTCATAGGGGGTCACTGAACTTCTAAACTTTCCTAAATAGTTACTAAACTTTGTCAAAATTTCCCTAAATAGTCACTGAACTATTAATGTATGGGGTCTCAATTTGCAAAGTTCGGTGACTTCTTGGGAAGTTTTGGCAAAGTTCAGTGATTATTTATAAATAGTCACTAAACTTTGCCAAAACTTACCTAGATAGTCACAAAATCATTGATGTATGGGGTCGCAATTTTCAAAGTTCGGGGTTTTCTTGGTAAGTTTTGGCAAAGTTCAGTGACTATTTAGGGAAGTTTAGTAACTCCTAGGAACTATTTGCAAAGTTCGGTGACTATTTAGGAAAGTTTTAAAGTTCGGTGACCTCCTGAGAATTTTTGGCTCAGTGACTATTTAAGGTATTAACACTAAGTTATTTGTACAATGTTAGATGACAATATTGTTGATGATCTATGAGTTGACAGAAAAATGTCCATTGAAAAAATAAGGGGATGTTCTATTTGTGTTTCAATTTTGTGTTTTGAGTTTTGAATTCATTTTGGATTTTGTATTTTGAGTGTCCATTTTGAAATTGTTGAAAATATGTTCTTTTTTGCATTTTGAAAAATTCTTTTGAAAACACCCAAAACGCATTTTGAAAATTTTGACTTGATTATAATTAAAAATACATGACAAATTTGTCGTTTTGAGTTTTCTTTGTAAATTTTTAACTTGTTTTCAAAAACGTATTTTCGAAAATGAGAAAGACAACGCTGTTGTCTTTTTCACTGCTTTGAAAAATTAAAACAGGAAACGATTTGAAAATGGTAAAAAGAGAAGGCCCTAAGTTTTCAAATTCTCCAATGACAACATGTCACACGACATATTGTCAACAAAATTGTCATCCAAACATTGCATACCAAACACGATTCTTATAAAAGGTACATGTTGATATTCCCCAAAGTTTTAACGTAGTTGCATTATCATTTTCATTAACTTAAGCCGTTAATATCGTCGCAAACTCTTAAATACATTGAGCGATAAAATGGGATTTCTTAATTTCTGCCCCACCTTTCGAAAATGTCCAATAGGGAGAGTGACAATTGTGACCCAGCTGGCAGCCCCGCCTCTACCCTACCCCGTAGCAATCTCTATGTAACAAGGATTTGAGTGCCTTATATCACGACCAAATTGTTATTAAGACAATTAAGTTGAAGACCAATCTCCATTTGTCCTTGTCTATCCTCTTAAAATAAGAAAATGGGGATAGGATGTGAAACTCATATTGATAGAATTTGTTAATTATATTAAGCCCGAATAAACTACTTATTCCTACAGAAGGTGTATGACATATCTGGTGGCAGTGAACCTACCAATACTGGAAAAGTTCTATAGCAATATTTTCATGAATGTATGCTGAATAAAGATCTGTATGAACTGAGTTGCTTCTGTTCAGAGACTTGGATCATTGTATCAGTGACCATCTAACTTGCTTGTCCCACCTGTCTTCCTTACCAATCTCTCTAAAATTTGAAGGATGATATCATAGAATTGCAGTTGCTATTGTATTTCAGCTTATTTTATTCTGTTTGACTATGTGCTTCCATGTACATAGAGGAAATTGTGTTCTGTTGCCCACATGTCTACTTTTGAATGCACTAGTGGGAATAAGAAGTTGATGACAAACAACTCCACTAATGGTCATCGATGACGTGATAGTTTGAATAATTATTATCACGAGTCCATTAGTAGCTGATTAAAATGAGTATTACTTCTTTGAAATAAATAATGTGCATCGTTTATGGACGGCTATATCATCCATTTCTATCAATTCAAGTGATGAAATTAGACGGAATCAACATATTGAAATGAGTTTGGTTCTAAATTTTGATAGAAAACTTTGACGGAGAACACATGACGGGAATGGAAGATGGAAAGAAAAAAAAAAAAAAACAATCCATTCATCTACTCATGACTTTTTTCCAAATTTTAAAGCCGATAGGCACTTTGACACAAAAAGATGGCAGGGACGACGTCCATGAAATTGTCAATGATTTCAGGACAAATTTAGCTTGTGTGAAAAGCACAAAAAACCATTCAAGAAGACAAGGACCCCTCCGCCAAATATGGTGTAAAATTTCGCCCCTTGGTGTATTTCCAGAGTTTCATTTCAAGCCCGTTCGATTTAGACAATAATTAGAATTTTAGTAAAGTTTAATAAAAATTGGTGAAATATGTTATTTAAAAGTTAACAAAAATTGTGAGAAACTTATAAAATATGCAATTGAAAATGAATTTAAAGAGAGATGGGTGGGGGGTGGAGACCAAACAGGGACTCAGTATTATTATTAAATTGTAAATATGAAGTTAAAAACAAATAGAAGCTATGAATTTATGCCCAAAATTATTGTTTGAAAGAACATATGACAAAAAAAAATTGAGAAAAAAATAATTTTCAAATAAATTGTACCAAATGGATAGTACGTGACGAGCATATCTAATTTGTACACTCAAGGCTTGCTGAGGAGTTTTAGGGTACCGATTATCAACGTTTTTAACGTATCGATTTTGAGCAATTATGAACAGACCAATTTTGAGTAATATCGTCACACACTCTTTAATAAATAGAGCGATAAAATGGGATTTCTTAATTTCTGCCCCCGCCTCCCGAAAACGTCCAGCAGGAAGAGAATGACAATTGTGACCCGACCCCGCCTCTACCCTACCCCGTGGCAATCTCTATGTAACAAAGATTTGAGCGCCTTATATCACGACCAAATTGTTATTAAGACAATTAAGTTCAAGACCAATCTCCATTTGTGCTTTGCCTAGAATATCCTTTGCCTGCATTTTCCGTCCTTCGATTCCAAGACCATAGTCAATACTTGATGTATGTGCTCTAATTCCTTTATCTAATGGGATAGTCGACCTCAAACTAATTTAAAAATTCTTGCTTTTTGTGGTAAATGGCATCTCTCTCACCAAGATCACACCTAAGCAGAAGCCAAGTGTCAAAATGCGCGCATGAACCAGGTGGGTCATTTTTCCTTGGAAAAAAAAAAAAAAA
>CAIGRK010293704.1:0-18206 GCA_903798315.1 Fraxinus greggii | reverse complement strand
TTTAGTATTTCTTGATTTTTCTTGATTGGTTTTGTATTCCCATTGAACTATTTGATTGTTTGATCACCAATTAGATAATAAGTTGCTTGTTGTAGTGTAGAATACTCACAATAAGTCTAGAATGCGGCAAAATCAACACATAGACAATATGTATTAGGAAAATATTAATGGCATGTGCAATCATGTGATTCAATGCATGTTTTTCATATAAATTCGAACTAGAAATATGATCGGGTCATGTTAGATATATGTTTAATATATTTTGGAAAAGAATATTGAATAAGAGTGTATTATTGATTGTTTTGAATGTATGAATTTACTATATTAAGAATTGAATTAAATAACAATAGGGGGATTCACAATTCCAATATAAACATTCACATATTAAATAAATACGTTACTTATTTTCTTAGGTTAGGATTAGTATAGAAACTATACGAACCATATCTTTTGATTACATTACACTTCGAATTTAATAGTAACTATTGAACTAAAAATTATACCTTATTCCTCGTGTGACTGATATTCTTAATTCATAAATCTTATTACTTGTACAATGATTTCGTACGCTTGCGGGTTTTGTTCGAATAGTAGTGATATACGACATTCCTTTAATGAATTTTTTCCTGTAAAAGGATGACACCTAACTGTAATGTTTACATAGATTTTGGGAAGTTGAAACTTTAACAATTGCTTGCTGCGAGTTCAGAGATTAAAACATACTTAATTAAGTTAATGAACAATAAAGCTTTTCGAATAATCGAGACTTCGAATATGTCCAATTATAATGTTAGCATTGAACTACCCCGTTTGTTGTGGAAACGATGCCCGTGAACTTTTCTAGTAACTAACTTTGTAGCACTGCTAGTTCTGTAGAAAATTTCTTCATTTCATAAGAAAAAAAATGATAAGGAAGTTTTAACATTTTCTATTATTTTGAATTTCGATTTCTTTTTCCCGTATCCAAATGGATGTGATTTGCCCTCAGACGTAAAATCCTTGACGGTCATTGAAATTTTTTGATTGAATTTTCCTTGACGAAGAGGATATTATTATTATATTTTCAGGGATTTTGTCGAGTAGTCATTCAGAGAATTTTTTTTGTTTGCTACAAATTCAGAGATTAGACTTGAAACATAACAAACTATAAATAAATAAAGTTCAGCATTCTGAATCCATGATGCTGTGATGTTCTCAGTAAATAAAGTTCGAACCGCCACATTTGTCAAGGAAATAAGAGACATCATAAAAACGACATTTATAAATCTCAATTTTTTTTTTCAAGTAATAGCTCCTTGAGAGCAACACAATGTTGTGAAAAAAAATATGACTTAAATCAACAGAAGCGCATGATACAGAAGACAACAGATGATTCAGAGAGTGTGTTTTGTTAGGATGGATATTCATTGTTGTTTTACCCAACAAGTTTTTGAAGTGTATTTAAAACTTCCCATAGAAGTTGAGTCAAAATAATTTCCCTACTGAAATAGTAGTTAAAGTGACCTCTGTGTTCTCCTTGACGAGTCGGGTGTCCGAGTACTTCGATCAGTGTAGCTACCTGCAAAATGGGGTCGGAGATTTTTTCTCCGTTGTACTTCTGGCGTGAGAATCACTGGTTGATTTTTGATAGTAAGAAAGGAGTCTATGAGAATTCAAATAGTTTAGAGTCCAAGAGAGCATACATTTCTCACCTTAGATGTATTTATATGCACCTAATGCAATGCACTCGTTCATCAGTTAATGGTGTCATGTGTCCTACGTAAACCTTCCCACTTCCCTTACGTTCTGATGAAATGACCTCCACTTTTCAAGCGATTGATTGTGCCAACGTTTACCGTTGAGCGGTTTCCTTCCAGCTCATTGCCATTCGTATGATTAAGTGTATCATTGGTCTTATGGTGGTAGGCGATCTCATGCGGGTCGACGATCTCATGATGGTAGGCGGCATCATGTTGTTAGGCTGCCTTATAGTGGTCGACGACCTCATAGTGGTAGACGATTTTTGTGAACGTAGAGGGCCTCATGGGGGTGACGTCTCATGATGGTAGGCAGCTTCATGGTGGTCGACGGCCTTATGGAGGTCGCCGGTCTCATACAGGTAAACGACTTATATGAACGTAGAGGGTCTCATGGTGGTAGGAAGCCTCATGATGGTTGACGGCCTCTTAGTGGTAGACGACTTATGTGAACGTAGAGAGTTTCATGGTGGTAGACAACCTCACGGGGGTTGACGGTCATATGGTGGTAGCCGACTCATGGGGGTCGACAATTTTGTTGTAGTAGGCGGCAAAAGAGAATTTTCATCAGCTTCCCCATTATTGAGTTTTAATTTTATTCTTATAAATGATAAATGGAAATTAAACCATTCCAGTATGTATATATATATCATACACAAATATAAGGAGTAAATAAGTTTTTAATGCCCCTCTTAAAGAATTATTTGGAAGGAAATCGTCAAGATGTGTTAATCAATAGAAGTTTGATGATAAAAAATGATTTGAAAAGTTTGGAACATATGTATGAAATAATTAAAATTATAAACTTTTTAATTCAATTAAAATACGATGCAATTTATAAGAAATTGTAATGACGTATAGTCAACTTTTTATATATAATGTAGAATAAATTGTAGATGTAGACGTACATTGTAAATTATAAATATTTTGAAAAATGAATCGGTGAGCTCTCTATTTATTATAAGTTTACGAAATCTTCGAAGATTTTTTCACGACGCAGAAAAGACGAAAGAAAAATACTCTAAAGTTGAAGAAAATTTATTATTTACCCAACTTGATTTCCAAATTATTTTGTTATTGAAAAATAATTTTTAAATCTAAAATACACATTTCCTCTTAATTATTGACAAGAAAAAAGGCAAACCATAAAAAATAAGACTTGAGTCACATTATCATCTCAAATTTATTTAAAATAGTACAGAAAATCATCAAAGTACAAGTCGGTGCAACATGCCAAAGTCAGGGCGACGTTGTACCATTGTAACCACAGAGGCGAACTTGTTAATCTCACCACTAAAATTACACATATCTGCCACGTCAGAAAATCATTAAAAAAAAATTCAAAGTTATTTCAAGGCTCAAATAAAATATACGTTACTAGTTGGACCCCCATCCATCCCGTGCGCGGCCGATAACCCGGAAAAATACAAAAACAAAAAAAATGAAAACCGCAACTCTTCAATGCTCAAGTCTTAAACCATGTACGAACACCATTCGCCGGCGATTTAATCAGAATTTGACAAATTATGCGCCGGAATATTCCATCCGGCCACTAAGGGTATCTGCGACTGCCAGTCGTCAGGCGAAAAGACGGGATGTGATTATTACTCCATTCATTGCCATTGGAGCTTGTGTTCTCCGGTCGGCAGTGGCCAAAGCTGAAGAAAATTCACCGGCGGAGATAGAGAACCAGACGCAGAAGGTGGTGAGTTCTACGGCGGAGGGGGTTCCTACGCCGCCACCGTCGGAGGTTGAGGAGGTGATAAATTCGAGGATATATGATGCTACAGTGATAGGGGAGCCAATGGCTCTCGGGAAGGACAAGAGAAATGTGTGGGAGAAGCTGATGAATGCTCGGATTGTGTATTTAGGGGAAGCGGAGCAGGTTCCCACACGGGATGACAAAGTGTTGGAGCTTGATATAGTCAAGAATTTGAGGAAGAGATGCCTAGAAGCGGAGCGCCCGATTTCTTTGGCTCTGGATGCTTTTCCATGCAACTTACAGGGACAGCTCAATCAGTACATGGAGAAAGGGTTTAATTTCTCACTCGAAAGGAAGATTTCAATTTACATTTTATGACATTAACGATTTAGTACAGTTTTGAATCAGTAAATTATAATTTTAGAATTATTCAGTTGGAAGTTCGTGGGCTATGTCGAAAAATCTCCATTTTCAAATCCACAATTATCTGTAAACAGGCATATTAAACTTGGGTTTAGCATCAATCGATCAGCTGGATAATGGTTTATATCTGAGGATTTATAAATTGTGTAAGAACTGGAATGATTCGTGCTCTGTGATAAACTTGGAGGTTATGAAATATTATTCTTGCCCGTTTGGTTTAGTTAAATGAAACAGGGGCTTTAATATTTTTGATATTCTGATTATCGTTTTCTTGAAATTATTCCTGGCATTATGTAGTTCTAATCTTGGGATAAATCATGTCAGGATTGATGAAGAGACCTTAAAGTCTTTGGTAACACATTGGTCACCTCAGCGTTGGCAAGAGTACGAGCCTCTGCTAAGTTATTGTCGTGATAATGGGGTTCGGCTGATTGCATGTGGAGTTCCACTTCAGGTGCTAATTCTATCGATACTAATGGAAATCTTATATTATGGTTATATTTTGACTAGGAGTAGGGCACACACATATAAAGTCCAATTAAAATGATCCCATGCCCCAATTCGGTTCAACAAGAGGTTAGATTAAATTATACGTCAAAGTCAATAATTAATTTTAACCACCTACAACTTCTCAACGACACATTCCGTCAACTTTTATTAAAATCTACTAAAAATTTGATTTTTATTTAAACCAAATAGTGGCTATATGTTTGTGTGAAGCAATAATCGTAGCGTTGCTTTCTTATTTAGAATGTTAATCGTAATTGATGAAGAGAGAATAAATATCAACTAGGAAGATCTTCAAATCATCCAGTGTGAGAATTTTTCACAGGAATGGATCAATTTGTTTAAAGAAAACATCATAAAATAGCTTTTTAGCTTGCATTCACGTTTATCTTATTTATATAAATTCTGCATGATATGATAAATGTTGATTCCTTTTGTTATCATTTATTTATTTATTTCCATAATTAATATTAGATTTCCAGAAAAAATTCAAGTGTAAGATTTCTTTGATGTATCTCTTTCTAATATAATCATTATCTTTCAGATTGGCAGAACAATAATCTCTATGATCACTAGGCATATTTATATAACTAGCTGTAATTATGTTAATCTTCTAAGTTTCTCTTCCAAATTGATTACAATGTCTATGTTCCCCTTGTTAAAGACGAAAAAAATTAGACTAACTCAAATATTATCCTTGTAATATTTGTCCGATAGGTCCTACGTACTGTTCAAGCTGAAGGCGTCCGTGGGCTTTCTAAATCTGATCGTAAAAAATATGCTCCTCCAGCTGGTTCAGGCTTTATCTCAGGTTTCACTTCTATCTCTCGGAGATCATCTATTGACATAAATTTTTCCAATCAATCTACTCCTTTTGGGTCAAGCTCATATCTGTCCATACAAGCAAAAGTCGTTGAGGATTACACAATGTCCCAGATTATTTTACAAGCTGTGACAAATGGTGGATCTAATGGTATGCTAGTAGTAGTGACGGGTGCTAGCCATGTTAAATATGGGTCAAGAGGAACTGGGCTTCCGGCAAGGATTTCAAGGAAAATGCAGAAGAAAAATCAAGTGGTTATACTGCTTGACCCGGAACGACAAAATATACGGATGGAAGGAGAAGTCCCAGTAGCTGATTTCTTGTGGTATTCTGCAGCCAGACCTTGCAATAGAAATTGCTTTGATCGTGCTGAAATAGCCCGAGTGATGAATGCAGCTGGCTGGAAGAGAGAAGCCTTACCACAGGTTAGTCAGTCCCTCCTAAGTCCTTTCGGAAACATGATCACTTCTACATTTTCATATACATGACCTTTTAGGTATGTTTTTGATAACTTTGATTATTTTGTGGCTGCGCTGTTTGGTTATATTTTCTTGGAGAACAATGATTGTTAGCATTTTTATGCTTACCAAGATGAACAGTTCATAGCCAAAGACAAGTTGAATCAATCTAAGTCACGTAGAGCAAGTTTATAAAAATTGGATATCACTTCAGAGAGGGAGCGCCTTAGACTATATAAAGGTAAAAAAACAAATAGATATATTGATTGTCTTGTCCTATATAAATCAATAGGCTGTAGCTGCTCTAGTGAATTGTGTGAGTTCCACCAATCTAAGCAACAATTTGCTTTGCCATCTTAATCATAGATTTCTATGGTGTGATGAAGAAATCATGTATATGTCTCTGCTCCAAAGAAATTGACCTGTTTAAATTGTCAAGAGGACATAAGGAAAAACTTTTGCGAACAAAATTATGACTGTCCTAGTTAGTGTTTGGAAATGAAACTAGAAAATTCATAAAATTCATAAAAAGTACTGTTATATCGAGATTGTCTTTATGTTAGAAAACCAATATTTAATGCAATTTATTACTTTAAAGATTCTTACTTATTAGACCTCTATTCTAACAGGATAGGCTGATAATCCTCTTGTGGTTGGAAACCACATACTCAAAAAACCAAAGGAGCTTATTAGCTTATCTCTTGGTCATTGTTTCAAAAGCACTGCAAGCTTAAGCATTGAGGCTAGCCTCCAACATGAGGCCTTTACTAAACTCGTGAAAACTTATGCCTTGAGTACTATGTTTTTAGGCTTACTCCTCGACTAATTATAGCCAAGAATATTTGAGGTTTTGTTTGGGCTATTTTAAACAAAACCTAACCCTGAATACTAGAAAAAGAACCGGAGAAGATAGCAAGTGAAGAAACCGTGTCCTAGTTCCTATAACTATATTGCGATAACCCTTTCTTAAGTGAAGTTGAAACTTTTCAGTAGTAAATGTCTAGTAACAAGAGACCTACTCTTTCTTTCTTTTGTGTTTTCCTTGTTGTTGTCTCTGTATTTTTGTTCTTTTTTCAACATTTGTAGGGAAGGGGAAGTAGCTATTGCAAGTGGATTACAAGGAAATTAATAGGAAGAAACTAATAGAAACATAGAGAATGATAAGGAAATCAAATATGCTAATGATTTATGGAAGACATTAGGATTTTATAGTTGTAGTATTCGATAATCGATTTGTTAAATGATTAGTAATTTGATGATTTATTATACTTTATTGATCTGTTTTATAATTTTTTTGTAAGTTAGACTTTTAATTTTGATAAATTACTTTGTTAATTTAATTCATTATTGCTATATTGAGATATATATTGAATTCCCACTCCAACACTTTTTCTTGTGCATCAAAATGTTCTAGTACTTGGGGATTAAAGCCACCAATATGAGAATGTAAAGGGTAAATTTTACATCGGTTAGATATAAAAACATTAATCAATGTATAAGGATTTGAGTTATTCCTTTTAACAAGATTGACTTTTTAAGACGGAACCTTGAAAGCATACAGAAAATGAATTAAAAAATTCTCCTTGCAATTAATTATTTTTATACTATAATATATAAGGTTCTTTATGTCAAGTCTTAAAGGGGAAAATCTAGATAAAAGATTGCACGAAAATAGGAAACTGCTCTCTACACACTTTGGTAACAAATCTAATCAAATCACAAAGAATTAGGCTCCATAAATAAATTTTAATATTGTTATGCACAATCAGTATTTTTCACAAAACTTAAATCTTAATATGGTTCAAAGCAGGCAAAGCACCTGGGAACAAGTGTGGCTACCATCCATTTAATGATATTGTGCACGGGAGTGGGCATGTTGAATATAAGATTTAAACGTTATACATATTACTTTTTTTAACAGCTTAAACTTTCAGATCAAATGGTTCATCATGGTATCAGAACCCATAATGATCAAACGAGCTACCATCTTGCAAGTGCATGAGTAAAAACGATAACCAACATGTAAGGACTTTGGCTATTCTTTTAACAAGGTTGGCTAATTAAGATGGAATCTCAAGTCTTGATTGAGAACAAAATAAAATTCTAATTTGGGCATGCGGATGGATTCTATGCTTTCAATTCTTTATTAGGTACTTGATTTCCATTCATGTTGTCTTGTGTAACTACTCTATTTTAGTTTAGGTTGAGAGCAAAACCAAATATGTGTATAAACTTTAAAGCAACAATAATTGTCTATAACTTTTGGCTTTCTTAACTGGAGAATCAGCTTTTAATGTAAATGAAAGGCTAAAAAAAATGCATAAGAAAATCTAATTTTTTGATACTATTTTGCTTGTGGATTCCTTTATTCTCTAATTTAGTTTAAAAGCTTTGAGCATATGAATCTTAAAGTTGTGGTGGTGTATAGCCTTAAGCTGTAAGAAGTTCAAGTAGTATCCTGATTATTGTCATTAAGAAATAGTATTTGGCTTATTGATTTTTAAATTGGATTTAAGCTCCTTGTTGGGTTGAAAGCATTGCAAGTTGTCTAGAGATTAACCTCAATCAATTGAAGAGTCACTGTTTAATATAAGTTTAGGCCAAGGATACATAAAACTTTAAATGATTGATATGATTCATACCATTCTCGTTATCTATAACTATATTTAAATGTCAATAATTGTTTAAAATTGACTTGGAGATATTGCAGTATGATGCATTCTCAAGTTTTGTGAGGTTCCAATTTTGTCTCCTAGACATTTTCCTCGGACAATACAAATGACATTGGATAGTCTAGTGATTTGAGGTTTCAAGTTCATGTTGAGAAATTACAAACCCTAATTCTATTTCATCGAAAGAAATCAATTTGAAGCAAGAAAAATAAACACTCAAGAACACGCTCGTCTCAATGTGCTACTACATCCTATTCTGCCGTTGCTGCAATCATTATGACGAAAAAAGGTTTACAACAGAAAATAGCACCTTCTATCTTCTCTGGCCTCTCTTTTTCTTTTTAATGATAATAATAAAGTCTAAGGATGGCTAGCTATTTATAAGATAAATTAGGACAAAATCAAATTATACAATTACTTCAATTCCTTTATAGATTTTTACAAGAATACAAAATCTTACACAATTCTTAGATTAAATTTTGGTCTGGGGCTCCGCACCCCTGGAGGAGCCTCCTACCCCCCCTTTCAACCCCTATGGCAACCTCACCGCAGAGGTCGATCTGCGACTAGCTCTGCGAAGTGGCAATAATTAGGATCGACAATAATTAGATTTCACAACTTAATAGTTAAGTGTTGAACTCATTATTAAAGCATCATGGAAGAAAGAATAGAAGTTCAATTTACGTGACAAGTCAAAAGTTGTGTATATTTAACCTGAAGTAGTACGTCTTTATTCAAACCATTATGACAAAATTTGATGTGTTCTTCAGGACCTTCAAAAAGGTCTAGATCTTGGTCTAGTATCACCAGAAGTGCTGCAGAATTTTTTTGATCTGGAGAAATATCCTATCATCTCGGAGCTGACTCATCGTTTTCAGGTAAGCTAAATTTAGTGTATCCTGTTTTGACCTTCTTCTAATTTCATCTAGATAAAATGATAAAGGATGCATCACTGTGCAGGGTTTCAGAGAGAGATTATTAGCGGATCCTAAATTTCTGCACAGGTTAGCTATAGAAGAAGCTATATCAATCACGACTACCCTCATAGCACAGTATGAGAGGCGTAAAGAAAATTTCTTTGAGGAGCTTGATTATGTTACTACTGACACATTAAGGGGAATAGTGGTTGATTTTTTCACTGTGTGGCTTCCCGCCCCCACACTTTCGTTCCTACAAATCGCTGATGACATTGATGCACCTGATAGTATGGAAGCATTAAAAAGTCTTTTGGGGTCCATCCCGGACAATGCATTTCAGAAAAGTCTTGCAGGGAAGGACTGGAATTCGAATCACAGAATTGCATCAGTACTTGTTGGGGGTCTCAAGCTAGCCAGTGTTGGATTTATTTCTAGCATTGGAGCAGTGGCTTCCTCAAATATATTGTATTCAGTGCGGAAGTTTCTAAATACATCCATCGCTGGCAAGCAACGGAACAGGCGATCACCTATATTAAAAACAGCACTTGTGTATGGATGCTTTCTTGGAACATCAGCAAATCTACGGTATCAGGTTCAGTGAGATTTTCTTTTTCCTCTTCACAGTCTAACTTTGTTACCTCTGTTTACCATTTGATTTTTGTCTTATTTGACATTCCTAAGTGGATAGTGGTTAATTCTGTAAATGTGCATAGTGGTAAGTTGTATTTGTATCATTGCTGCATATGTTAGATGAGGTATCATTCAGCCATAAGACCTACTGCATAAGTTTTCCTATAGTTTCCTCCTGCCATTTTTTTCTTGTGGTTCCCCAGTTTTCCAGCTGTATATTATTTGTACAAGCTTTAACTCCAAGTATGCAATGAAACTAATGTCCAAGTATGCAATGAAACTAATGTTCCTATTGATTTGTATACAGGTTATTGCAGGATTATTGGAGCATAGAATTTCAGAACAATTCGAGGATCAGACATTCCTTGTAAATATGATATCTTTTGTAGCACGAACAATCAACTCTTACTGGGGAACTCAGGTAAGAAGCATCTGTGTTCTCAAACATCTAGAATCAGATGTTTGGAATTTTAACTTTACCTTCATGAGCATGTCTTTTATGTGAAATATAATTGGTTGCATCAATCTTGATTCTGAACTCTGTATAAATCATCTATCTGAATCTCACTTCTTCTGATTATAGACACCTGTCATGACTGCAGTAAGCAAAATCTTGAAATAGATAGGCTGCTGTTGTGTACTTGCAGATTTTTTGCTGCTAGACACAAATTAATAATGTGTAAAAGGACGGGGCTGGGTTGGTTTTAAACTTTATGATTTTGCATTTTTTACTTTTTATCTTTATGTTCTGCTTAATAGTTAGCTGATGTTTATCATTCATTTTTTGTTGCAGCAATGGGTTGATCTTGCACGGTATACAGGACTTCAGGCACGTAAGAGTGAAGAAATTCCCTTTCCTGGTCCAGATTCTTCAAATAATGCTGCCTCAGAGTGCAACGTCTCAGAAGATGCTAACATTGATGAAATGAACAGTCAATAGATGATAAATTTCCCTTCGCACTTTCTGTATAGCTTCTGGCATGACCATTAAGGAATGGGTTCCAGTTTTTGTGCATGTGTTCTTCAAATTTTGGCTAGCTTACATAATACAGTCAATCACAATGATGGGAAACAGAACCACACCACAGAACCATTGTTGACATAGCACTCAATTTAGTCTATGGATCATTTTTTGAGAACCTCATAATTCCTTTCTCAATTTTTTATTGCCCAAACTACAGATCATTCTACAGATCATTTTTTAAGAACCTCATAATTCATATCTAAATTTTGTATTGAAGCTACATATGTTTAAGACTTGCCCTTCTGTTTTAATGCCTCGAGGTTATTTAAAGTTCAATTTTATGTTCCTTGTGAAAAATGTGATTGAATTTGTTAGTGGAAATGTGAAAATACAATTGAATATGTTCTCCACATTCATTTTTTAGTAGAGACCAGATTTTTGAGAACAAAGGATTCATGTCTGCATTCAAAAATTGTGATGAGCTAAGCTATGCATTGCTGAAATCATCAATCAGTTATTCAACTAACCTGATGAAATGCAGTAGGAATACTCTAGAATGAAAGAAGAAAAGTGGCGGGAAAATGAATTATTATTGAACTGAAAATCGTAATTGGAAAATGACAGAATCAACATACATGTATGCACAGACTCAACTAACCTAACAAAATGAAGAATGTAAAATGACATAAATAACCATATACTAATACAATTCAATACTCCACCTCAAGATGGCAAGTGTATATTCAATACTCCCATCTTGCCAAGTAATGATTTAGATCTAGTCCATCCCAACGGTTTGGTTAATAAGTTTGCCAATTGCTCTTGTGAAGCCATATGTAGCATTTTCACCTCTCATGTCTGTACCTTATCCTTCACAAGATGACAATCAACTTTTATATGCTTTGTTCTCTCATGAAACACAGGGTTGCTGGCTATGTGTATAGTCGATTGATTATTGCAGAATAATAAAGCTGGTCTGGCATGCACGATGCTCATATCCTTTAGTATATTATTCAACCAGGTAATCTCACAAACTGCAGCTGCCATGGACCTATACTCCACTTCAGCTGAAGACCTTGACACTATATGTTGCTTCTTAGACTTCCATGACACTAATGAGTTTCCCAGAAATATGCAATAACCAGTGATGACCTTCTTGTGTCCGAACATGCTGCCCAATCTGCATCACAATAACCTTTAAGATGTAAATCAGACTCGCTTGGAAAGAACAAACCTTGTCCCGGTGTACACTTCAGATACCGTAATACATGATGAGCTGCCTCTAGATGAGGATGCTTTGGTGACCGAAGAAATTGATTTAGTACTTGACAGCATATGACAGATTTGGTCTAGTTATTGTTAAGTACATAATCCTCCCCACTAGTCTCTTGTAAATACTTGGATTCGTAATAGCTTCACCTTCATCTTTACTCAACTTCAAGTTGTGAAGTAAGGGACTACTCGCTGGTTTTGCTCCAAGATAACATGCATCTGTCAAAATATCTAGTCCGTATTTCCTTTGACAAATAGATATCCCTGTTGAATTTATTGCCACTTCAAAACCCAAGAAATATTTCAAGATCCCCAAATCCTTCAACCGGAATTGTTTATTCAGTTCAGTTTTAAATTGTTTAATGTAAGACAAATTATTTCCCCCAATGATAATATCATCAACATATATAAGAAGCACAGTGAATGAGCAGCCATCTTGTTTGCTAAATAAAGAGCAATCAGACTTTGATTGCCTGAAATCTTGTGAAAGAATGTATGAAGTTAGCTTCATGTTCCATTGCCTCAAAGCTTGTTTGAGTTCATAAATGGACTTGTTTAATTTGCAAACCAGCTGTTAACTATGCCTTCCCTGCTGCTCATAACCTAGAAGCATGAAGATATATACCTCCTCATCCAACTTACCATGAAGGAAAGCATTATTGATATCTAATTGGTGAAGATGCCATTGTTTTTGAGCTGCAACAACCAAGAGTGTTTTTACTGTAACTAATTTTGCAACAGGGGAAAATATTTCTTCATAATCCAAGCCAGCATGCTAAATGAAACCTTTGGCTACAAAACGAGCCTTTTTCCTTTCCTCTGTCCCATCTGAATTGAGCTTTACCTCGAAGACCCATTTACAAGCCAAGCCACTGGAGTCTTGTGATCAGGCAACACACTAACTTGCCAAGCATTGTTGGAAACCAGTGCCTGGTATTCAGCATCCATAACTTTAACCCACTCAAGATGCTTAGATGCCTTAGTAAACGATCGTGGCTCATAAACAGTGGATAGAGTCAATGTGTAACTTCTTTGAGCAAGAGATAACAAACCATAACCCAAGTAATCCTTAATAGGATATTGCTTGCCAAATTCAGAATCCCTCACCACAGAATCTGATTGAGGAATTGGAAATTGAGACATTAGACTACAATGATAAGCTTGTAGATATGAAGGAGCCCGTTTTGGCTTATTGGACTTTCGTGCAGGCACAATATGTGGTAAGGAAGATACCGTAGGTGGAGAGGAGTTGGATTATTAGATGGAGAAGAAGATGCAACAGGTGGGGATGAAGTTGAATTATGAGGACTTGATATATTTGAAATGTTTAAATTTAATGTTTCTCCAATCATCAGTACAGTGATGAGAACATGTTGGAAAAAGAGCAAAACCAGGTTGAGGAACAACGTCAGACTTAGACAAAGAAACAAGGAACTAGGGATGATGAAAAGGAAATATATTCTCATGGAAATAAACATCTCTGGATACAAAAAATGTATTGGTTTTAAGATTGTATAGCTTATATACTAGCATGCCATAAGGATAGCCAATGAAAATGCAGGGTATAGCCCTGGGGGTCAAACTTGGTTCAATTTCTTTTCAGAGTTAAGGCATAACAAAGACATCCAAAGACTTTAAGATGACTAAAGAATGGTGTGGTATGATAAAGCATTTCATAGGGAGATTTATCAGCAAGTAATTTGGTACGTGTTATATTTATAATGTGTGTAGCAGTTAAGATGCAGTCTCCCCAAAAATGATGAGGCAAATTGGCTTGGAATTTAATGGCTTAACGTTGAGTACGTGCTGATGTTTCCTCTCAATCACACCATTTTGTTGTGGTGTCTCAACACAGCTCAACTAGTGAACGATTCCTTTGGAGAGATAAAAATCATTCATGTGGAATTCTAAACCATTATCAGACATAAGTCTTTATACTGCACTGAAAATGAGTTTGAATGAGATGATAAAATGATTGAACAAGAGCTCTGGTTTAAGATTTGTCTTGCATGAGATATGTCTATGCTATTCGGCTTTAGTCATCAACAATAGTTAAGAAGTATTTAGAACCATCTGAGGAACTGAATATGGTCCCCAGATGTCACAATGAATAATTTCAAACATTTGTGAAGCTTTTGTGTCACTGCTTGAGAAAGGTAACCAGTGTTGCATGGCCACGGGACAAATAGTGCAATGCAGGTCTTTGTTGACAATAATATTAGGAACAAATTTATGTAAAAACGACAATTTGGAAATGGGTACATGTCCCAAACGACAATGCCAAACATCAATATTAGTTTTGACATCAGTACTGCTAATGGTATTACAAGTTTGATCGGATTTATTACATTCCAAGGAGAAACTAGGAATAAAATTAGTATTGGGAAAAAAAAAAACAGAGTTCCTGATGTGAGAGATATCAGAATGTGTTTTGAGTTGATGATATTGGTGTGAAGACTGATCATTGAGTTGAAGATAAGATTGTTGAAAATGATATAGTCCATGCTCATGTTTGCCTACCCCAATCGTCTTCCATGTTGAAAGATCCTGAATGAAGCAAGAATTAAGGAAAAATATCAACAAGCAACAATTATGCTGAAGTGTTAATTTGCTGGCAGATATTAAGTTGAAGTTAAAACACGGCACAACATGCACATTTGTCAAAAGTAATGTGGAAGATAATTTCACTGTCCCAACATTTGTAACAAGAACACTATCACCATTAGGTAGCCTTACAGATGCACCACCAACAACAATAGTCACAATAGTTTAATGTTTAATGGGGTAGACTATGTGTTCTGAAACCCCTGTATCTATGATCCATTTATCTACTATTGGAGAAACACTGAAATGGATATGATTACATAAGAATGAAAAAGAATCAGGCATTGGGGGTGAAGAGGATGTTACATCTTGAGGCTGTGGATTGCAGGTTGAGAGTTGGCCTTGCAACTAAAGCTTCAACATAGACAAAATCTGCTGACACTGGCTTGGAGTAATTGTAAGGTGTGACAAAAATATTATTATTTCTAAGTTATCACCATGATGTGCTTGTCCAACAGCATTAACAACTGGAGATTTACCTCTATCGAACTTGTGGCCAGGAGGATAACCTATCAATTTGTAACACTTGCCTTTAAGATGCCCAAGCATGCCACAATAATTGCATATAGACCTCTCCTTCTTCTGATGAAGATTAATCGAATTAGGCTTCTGATTAAAAGACCTATGCACTATTTTGCTGGCAAAAGCGGTTGTATCAAGGTTCTGTTGTCTCTTAGCACCAACCCCTTTCTGCCTCTCATCTTGTAAAATTAGTGCAAATACATTATTCAGTGAAGGTAAAGGATCCATCGTCAAAATCTGACTTCTGACACCAGCAAAATGTTCGTCTAGTCCCATGAGAAATTGCATAATCTGATCTTCATATCTATAACCAGTACTGTTAGCATCAGGTCTATAATTGTCTAATTCTTCCCAAATCCCTTTGAGCCTATTGAAGTAGGAGTTAACTGAACTATTTGCTTGTGAAATCGAATCAATCTACTTCTTCAATTCATTTATGCGAGACCATTACCTTGACTGTAACGATCCTGTAGTTCAATCCAGATATGTCTTGCAGAATTCTTGTGCATCACACTTGGATAAAATTCCTTTAGAATTGAATTGATGATCCAAGAAGAAACCACATGATTGCACCTCCTCCAAGCACTGTAAAGAGGATCACCATGAGACAGTTTGTTAATAGATCCATCAACAAATCCTTCCTTATTTTTGACACTAAGTGCCATGGTTGCTGCACGACTCCATGTCGCTTAATTTTCCTCAGTAAGCATCACTGAAATGAGCTGCATCCCTATGTTATCACCATAATAAAGGTAATATGGACTGCTCGCATCACTCATCAGTCGATTAATCAGAGAAATTACATCTCCTACATCCACATCTTCAGCTGATGACTCGATGAAGGAATTAGCATGATCAATTTGGCTTTGAACCTCCGCCTGAATACTGGAGTCTTTCGTCATTGCAGAGAAGCTTCAGTACTCTGATACCATGATGAAATGCAGTAGGAATACTCTAGAATGAGATAAGAAAAGTGGCGGGAAAATGAATTACTATTGAACTGAAAATCGTAATTGGAAAATGACAGAATCAGCATACATATATACACAGACTCATAACTAACATAACAGAATGATGAATGTAAAATGATATAAATAACCCTATACTAATACAATTCAATATAACCAATCTGGAACACTCAAATAAGGGCCCATATTGGGAATGAATTATTTTCTCTTTTAATAAAATGTACAGATCGAAGAATTTTGGTCAGACTTATTTATGGTAATGATATGATGATTCACTCAAGATTGCTATCAACTTCAAATTACATTCGGTGGCCTGAGATAGCAAGAGACTAATGATAAAATGTTCATCTGCTGATCTTCTTCTCCATTAGTTATAAGGTGTGTGTATGCTCTGATCCAGCTCCTCATTCTTCCTCTTTATTAGCTGTTGCTTGACGCTTTCTAAAGCAAGTTCCAGGTTATTCAGCTGTGTCATGAATTGTAAACTCAGATTCTTGAATTGCGTTAAATTCATGATTAGAAGACAAACTTATTGTTGGTTATCAGAGAGAATTCCCTACCTGTTGTCTGGCAAACCTATTATAGATAAACAAGCCACTAAACAGATCAAAACTGTCTCTTGTTGAGCTCTCCTTCTGCAAATAGTTCAGTGTTAGTGCGTTTATACTTCATCTATATTTTATCTTCACCCTTTTTCTTGTATTTCAATATATTAATGTCTAAAGATATGGTTTAAGTTGCATTAGTTTACTATATAAAGATTGAAAAAGAAACAATTATGCAAGTATTAGAAATTGAGCATACCACTTGAATGAGCTTCTGAAATCCCTTTGTGTCTATGGATGTTGGTTCAAATTCTACTTCGGACAAGACCCTGTAAATAGGATAAATCTATTATGTTAGTTGTCTTTCTTTTAATTGTTCAGACAATACATGAAGAATGTATACCTGCCAATAGTGTGGGTGAGGAATTGACTTTTTGCAGCTAGTTTATCATGCTCTTCACAACTCATTTCCATCATCCTGCAACCCTATGCAATTAATTACTCTATCATTCGTGTGCATAAAACATCTGGTTTCCAATGTGAGTGATGAATAAATCTCGTACTTAATTATTATGATGTACTTCTTTACTGGTGTTCTGTTTTCTTGGTGAATTCTGATTTTTCAGTAAAATTTCTCATTCTGGGTAGTAGCTTCCTTGTCATATCATGAAATTACAATATGATCAATTTATCTCTGAGATGCATTTTGTGTTGATCAAAGATATTAAAACTCTTTAGTACTAAGATCCGCTACAAGAAATTAGTGCTTACCTCACTTGCAAAAATCTGAAGGAAACTGGAGCATGTTACTTCATTTCTTATTCGAACTCTATCATACATAAAAGTCAGGTCTTTCCACCCATCTTTCCCGCTCTCTGGCCCAAACATCGGGTGAGTGCAAAGCACATCCGAATCTTGAGGCACGACCTTTACGAGACATTATGTTGCTACCAATATTAGATTAAGAGAACAAAAAACATGTCATTTGTATTGAAGCATTATGAAATTTGCATATATACTTGTAGCAGCAGGTCTCTTGGGTACTCTTTAACTGAGAGTACATCGGCGAAAAGTGCGGGCTGTTTCAAGGAATGGAATGAAAACGACTTGATGACTTGTGACACAGACAGGATTGATGTGCACAACAGTATGACATCATTGTTTGATTCAAGAAATGCAGTCGTATCTCTGTTCATCATTTTAGCTTATCAGCAAACTGTGTTGGAAAATTTACATGGTTTTTAGACAACGTCATATATATATATATATACCTGAAAAATAGGATGCCCAAGTGAGTGCAGAGGTCTGTGTAATCTGATCTTGATGTGGCCCTGATGGAATGGCCTTGTTTTACCATGGTTTTTGCCAGGAACTGTGCAAAAGGACCGAAACCTATAATACCTATCTTCAGGTTCAGGGTATTTGTAGAAGGGGAAGACATGGCGAGAGAGAGAGAGAGAGAG
>CAIGRK010293679.1:0-33027 GCA_903798315.1 Fraxinus greggii | reverse complement strand
GAAGGTCAATTATAATAGTCCCTTCATTTACCCTTTTGATCCGAACTGAACATTCAACAAATATCATATTTTCTTCATATTCGCTTAATACGCATTAAATATATTAATTGAAATTATTAATTACAGATACGCCACCCCCTATTTACCTTATATGTATCTTAATATTCATTTAATAAATCAATTGGAATAAAAATTTAAAAATATTTATCTTTCGTTCAAAAAAAAATGATTTAATTTATTATCTAATCAATTGAAATGCGTAAATCAAATGTACATTGATCTTAACTAAATAATTAACAAATAATTTATGATAATATTTTTCAAATAATTAAATAAATCAAATACATATTGAAAAACGAAAAGATAATGAATCATCAAATATGGTTAAATGAATTAAATAAATATTGAAAAACAAAAAGTAAGATAATAAACGTGTCAAGTGTACATTCATCATAACTAAATAGTTGACAAAATAATTAATGTTAATCTTGTTCAAACGGTTCAAATGATTAATAAATTAAATACATATTGAAAAACGAAATGTATGGTATTTTTGAAATAATTAAAAATATACTGGAAAAATGAAAATTAAGATATTATTGAAATAATTGAATTATAATAATGATATAATTGTTCAAAAAATGATTATCACTTGATGTGATATTTAATGCTTGTCTAGAGAAAATTAAAAGCGGAGTTCTGACCTTTTTTGGCAATTTTTTGACCATTTTTGTTCAGTTGGGAACCACCTGTGAGAGCGTTGGTCAAAAAATTCGGCTACAAGTGGGTGTGCAACGGTAAAAANGTTCAAACGGTTCAAATGATTAATAAATTAAATACATATTGAAAAACGAAATGTATGGTATTTTTGAAATAATTAAAAATATACTGGAAAAATGAAAATTAAGATATTATTGAAATAATTGAATTATAATAATGATATAATTGTTCAAAAAATGATTATCACTTGATGTGATATTTAATGCTTGTCTAGAGAAAATTAAAAGCGGAGTTCTGACCTTTTTTGGCAATTTTTTGACCATTTTTGTTCAGTTGGGAACCACCTGTGAGAGCGTTGGTCAAAAAATTCGGCTACAAGTGGGTGTGCAACGGTAAAAAAATTGATGGAAACTTCCTCCAGACAAGGCTTTCATATGTTATAGATTATAGATGAGTAACGTCATTATTTAAGGGCGTGTTAGGTAGAGATTAAAATCGGATTGAAATTGAAAAATTAGTCGTTATTGTTGACTTTTATTAGACGAGTGTGACCCAATAACGGTCATATTTTCAATTTTAATTGGATTTTATTCCGTGCCACACAAGCTCTAAATTTTTCTTAATTGATTTGATAATTCAATTATCACTATAGTGTCACATCACCAATAGGATGAACACAATTTATAAATAGTAATACTATTATGATCTTATCACACGCATGTCAAGGATTATATAATGTCACATGTCACTCTATCGTTTGTCAATTTAAAACACAATCAGCATTTTCATTCAATCATTTCTATCTATGGCGATAAATTGTACAAAAAGGAATATATGTGAGGATGCAAGTGCCAGTTGAAAAAGACCAAGGACCTTCAAGGCATGGGGAACATAGATGTGAGACCATTTGTTCAAAAAATGGATCAACTCCAAAGTAATTATATTCACACCACAATTTTAAATTTTCGCACCACATTTTTATTACGTTTAAGGCTCTTAATTTTTACTCATCATAACACTTATTTCTCTAACAATTTTTCATATCATTCTTATTTTTACAACTTTTCATTAATTAACACGTTTTGTATTTGATAACAAATTTATGTCTTAAAGTCCATAGAAATGGAGTAAAATAACTTACTTTCCCATCATATATTTTAAAAAATAAATAAATAAAAATGTGAAAAAAATATTTTTCCCTTGATTTAAAGCATGAAAATAAGATATTTTTATATAAATTATCACAAGAACTAGACGTATTAATTAATGGAATGTTAAGGTTAAGAATTCGATGAAAAAAGTAAAGAAAATAATTGTTACAATGTACAAAGTTTGAGGAGTTTAACTGCTATTAAAATATGGTGTATCGAATAAAAATTATTAGTCATCCTTAACTCAATGGCCACTAACTTTCTAACGGTTTCTACCTACTCATCCAACTTTTTCATTCATCATCATTTCCTTCGAAAAATTTTTTTCCAATGTTGATGGAAAATCTCATATGACTTGCCAGAAGTATTATGTGACAAGCTGATCGTGCAAAAGTTTACTGTTTATGCAACCCTTAGGGTCTGTCTGGGAGTTTTTCTTTTTTATCGATTTTGTGTGACACCGTTTATGAGCTGCTGGAAAATCGGCGTTTGCTAAATTTTTTGGGCACCGATTTTGGATGGTTTAAAAAACACCTAAAATCTGTATAGTGTAATTTTGACCGATACTTTCAACCCATCAAATAGATGGATTTTGACCGTTTCTCATATTGTCTTCTAATTTTACTATTTATAAAATAATTATTCTCAACCAACATATTTTCTTCAAAACTAATTTGTAAATAAAAATATATTAACTAAAAAATTATTTATAAGCAAAAAAATTACATTATAATTAAAATACTTATAAGTAAAATATTACTTATAAAATAAGAAAAATAACATAAGAATTAAAAAAATTAATCATAAGTAAAAATATTAACTTAAAAGTTTAAGTAAATATTTAACCTTATTTAAAAAGCAATAATTTTATTCGATTGAATCCATGGATAATAAACTTCATGAATTGGTAGTAAACCGTTCAATGGTCGATTTGCTCGCTCAAAAACCGATACTCTGAAAAACTCTACTAACCTGTACGCCAATACCCTCCATTTGCCTTAACATCTTCGGTTGTTCACCTCACGGAGGACCCACCACGTCACTCGCCACCGCCTACCAACACGTCGCCGTTGATCGCCTTCAGAGAGGTCCTGAATCACAATTCTCCGTGTCCAAGCCATCGCGATTTGGACTTAAATTGCTTTGGGCAGAGGCGTCCCGGTGCTCGGAGCGCTTTCTTTCAAAGTTTTTGGTAGCTGGCATGCTTTAAGTTTTTCCAAGGATATTATGTTGATAGAAACGCATCCAGTTAGAGGACTTTTACCCGGTTTCTCCGAGAGAGCCATATGAATTGGGGTCCAGAAAGGTACATAAAGTAATTAATGCAGCAATTGCGTTTTATCTGTTAACTTTTTCAAATGAATGGAACTAAAATTTGTAAATTCCAGCTATTTAGGAAGTCCCCGTTGTTTGAATTTTTGTTATCTGCCTATAAAATTCATAGAAGCCCTCTTGATTCAATGAGTTGAAGGGTGTTAGACCGAGTGAGGGCAGTAAATAAGTCTATACGCGTTCATCCCATTAGTGTAGGTGCATTTCTTTCTTTGTTGTGCATGAATTGAGATTTGAGATCGAATTTTAGTGAAACTTTTAATTATACTTGGTTGCAAATTAATGTTATGTTAGGGGTTAAAGAAAATGGCGTGTTAATAATTCGTAAGGCAATAGATATTACAGGTTTTGTGTGCTATAGAAAAGGATCGCCAATGAACTTTCAAAGCATGTGTTCGGTGTGTTTTGAACTAGAACCTTGCCCTTTCTATTGCACGGAGAAGATGATTTTTTTGAAAAATGATTCAGAAAGTATTATAGCTATAAAACAATAAACACTTACGTTTCATAGGACATCCTTACAAAAATAACATTGAGATGCCAGCAAGTGAATTTATTACTGATTTCTTGCATCAAGTCCAAAAACTAACAGTTTTCTTCCACACCAAAGCATGTGAATAGAACAATCTTTATGTAAATTCTTTCTCTACACACGTTTGGTCTTTTGTACTCAACGTCACATTTCATTTTTGCAACATGTTTTTTTATATATGTTGAACATAAGATATCGGCTAATAAAATACTTCTGTCTTTTCTATGCTTGTATACATCTGTATATGCCTGAACAATTTGCATTAGCAAAAGTAACTGCTTAAGCTTGGTTAGTTTGCTTTTTCTTTTTTTGGTGCTTATCAGGTTGCTTGGGGATCCACTTGCCTGACAGATTTCCGAGAGGACCGCAAATATCACTTTTTTGTGTTATCTGAGGTTCCTAGGTGCGGATAAGAAGACGTCATGGTACATTGGTATCTGGGCAAGAAATTGTCAATTCTCCTTATTTAGCCTCTGCCATAGATTGAGAAGTCATAAATTGCCATTGCCTCTAACAGTTGAGGAGAAATGTACCCAAATACTCTTTCTGCCTTCTACAGGACTCCCTCAAATATAAATATTTGTCGTTCTGTTTTCCTGTCAAAACCGCAAAATATTTCCCATTCCTGCTGCTCAATACCCTTTAATAATCAAGAACAACAACAGAAACGAGATCAAAAAGATCGACAAGAAGTCCAACAACTGAAGGAGAAACAAGAACCTTCAATTGTCTCTCCATCTCGGATACGAAAGTTGATTGCCGCCCAATCAGACCCACTCCTAGCCAAAGAAATCTTTGACTTAACTTCTCGTCAACCAAATTTTCGCCACTCATATGCTACATTCCACACGCTCATTCTCAAACTCGGCCGCTCTCGCCACTTCTCTCTTATGCAGTTAATCCTTTCCAGCCTCAAGTCCCATCAACATTCTGTCTCCCCCTCCCTCTTTTTTCACATCATTCAAATCTATGATGATGCAGGACTGCCTGAGGAAGCACTTAAAACTTTCTATAAAATTCTTGAATTCAACATGAAGCCTCTGGTGAAACACCTCAACTACATTCTTGAAATCCTCGTTGTTCACCGTAACTTCCTCCAGGCTGCGTTTGACCTCTTCCGGTCTGCCCATAAATATGGGGTCTACCCTAACACAAAATCCTACAACATTTTAATGCAAGCTTTCTGTTTGAATGGTGATTTAAGCATATCATACTCATTGTTTAATCAAATGTTTAAGAGGGATGTTATCCCTGATGTGGAATCATATAGGATTCTAATGCAGGGCTTGTGTAGAAAGAGTCAGGTGAATAGAGCTGTTGATCTTTTGGAGGATATGTTGAATAAAGGGTTTGTTCCAGATACACTAAGCTATACCACTCTGTTGAATAGCTTGTGTAGGAAAAAGAAGCTTAAGGAGGCTTACAAGCTTCTTTGTAGGATGAAAGTAAAGGGATGCAATCCTGATATAGTTCATTATAATACAGTCATTTTGGGGTTTTGTAGGGAAGGCCGTGCTATTGATGCCTGTAAGGTTCTTGATGACATGCCCTCAAATGGGTGCTTGCCGAATTTGGTGTCATATCGGACTGTAGTCGGGGGGTTGTGCAATCAAGGCATGTACCATGAGGCAAAAAGTTATATCAATATTATGATGTCAAAGGGGTTTTCTCCACATTTTTCTGTTGTTCATCTACTTATCAAAGGTTGTTGTAACATGGGTAAAATTGATGAGGCTTGTGAAGTGTTACATGAGATTTTGAGACATGGCGAAAATCCACACATTGAATCTTGGGCTGAAATGATACCAAGGATTTGTACTGTAGATGACACAGTAATAATAAGGGATATCCTAAAAGAGGTATTGAAGGTGGAGATAAAGCGTGACACAAGAATAGTTGAGGTCGGTGCTGGCTTGGAGGAATATTTGGTCAAAAAGATACAAACCCGTTCAAGAATGCGTTGATTGATCCTGTGAAATGGCTGTGTAAATCAGATCTAGCAACTTGACCTAAGTCAAGCACGGAATGTATTATAGGTGTTATCAAACACTTCAATATTGTTCAGCTTCTTTCATATTCCAATCCATTTGTCTTCCATGCCGATTAAGGTTCAGTTGTGAACTGAGGAATTGTTCTCTGGTTGCCGAACACTGATACCGGTGGTAATGCGCCTGGCGAAAATGTTGAAGACATGAGTTCAGTGCTTTCAATTTCCAAACTGGAAGTTGATTCATTATCCCTAGTTGAAGATCAGCTCAAGGAGTTTTTGAATATCGTGGAAAGTTTATAAAAGTGACTTTTCCACAGGCAAAGCCACCTGGCGCAGATGTTGAAGACATGAGTTCAATGTTTTCAATTTCAAACTGGAATTGGATTCGTTATCCCTAGTCGAAGATCAGCTCAAGGAGTTTTCGAACATTGTGGAAAGTTAATAAAAGTGGCTTTTCCACCGGCAAAACCTGCAAAGCAGCAAACATAAATTCCCTGTTTGGTAGCGAAATCAGATAACACTATAGTATTTAGGTAGAAACATAAGTTAAAATATTTTTATTTATATTGTTCGCTTCTACTTAGTAGAGTGCACAAGTGGGTTTGCAACACGGAATACTACCAGATAAGTATCGAGGATGATTGGCAATGAAAGTGGTTCTAGCTTGAACAAGGGGAGGCACATCAATAATGGTACGTAACAGCTCTTGTATTTGTCCGATTAAGAAGAGCCTGATCTGGTCTGAGGCTCAACTCGCCGTCTGATGCTAGGTCCGGGAATGGACCCAGGCTAGGGCACCACAATGCCCCTTAGTGAACTGAATGGTCAACTTTTTTCCTTGTGAGCTTATATGTTTTTGTTCTTTCTATAGATGTTTTTATGGTACGACCTTGTAAGTTAAAAACAATTCTTGATCATCCTGTTTTTGTTCTTTCTCTTATATGTCTTCATGTTTTTTTTATGTAGTCAATCTCTTCTTTGTTATTTTTCTCACATCTTCTGCTCTCTCTATTCAGCAGACGGGTGTTCCAAGATAAGATTTTAGTATTTTATCTTTTTAATATCGTCCAATATTGTGCGAGCTTACTAAATGAGTCGTTAGTATTTCGGACAGTCTAAGGTAAATGTGGATGCCTGATATATTGCTTCAGCTATTATGGTTCTTCATTCATTGGTCCTATTGGGGTCTAGGCCGATCTTAAAATTTTTCTATTCTTAAAAATGCATCTTGCGATCCTCTTTGCATCATATCGAGACATTTTCAAGTTTTGATCGAAGAAGCAATGTTGCTCGATCTTATCAAACCAACTTATAAGCATAGCCAAACAATCTATATATGCAATTCAAACAACATTTTACATTAAACTGAAATTTTTACAATTTTGTTACATTAAACATTGTATGTGCACTTCTAAATTTTGTTGCATTGACCAAAACTTCGACTCATTTCATGATGAATAGCATAGCATCATCCCTTTTTGGACATCTTCATTTTATTATTCTGACCTTAGAGTTGCAACTGAAGATTCAACAGAATTAAGCTGGGAGAATTGATGGATTACATGGTTCGATAGGGTGATTAGACAATATTGGACCGTCTTAAACAAGAAAAACAGGTTGAATATTCCAGGTTAAAATATTCTTTGTATGTCAAAATCTATAGCTCTTTACGTAAAAATAATAAATTACATGCCCGTCAAAGTCTAGTTTCGTTTTTCTCTTGCTCTCGAAATGTAGCAAGTTGTCTTTCTTTAAAATAAAACTTTTTAATTCTCATATACATTTTCAATCACATATTCACACAATAAAACTATTTGTACGTAAACTCAAAATTTTTCTTACTTTTTAACTACACATTTTCCAAAATTCAATATTCAAAACATCATTTCTAAATAACGATAATCAAACAAGGACTTAGTCGTATTGGATCTTGCAGTAGATGGTGGTGAAATTATGTCTAGCACCTATATATATATATATATATTTAATGGTATATACATCACGGTGTGTAAATCCCAAAGAATATTGAATTGCAACTCGAAAATTTAAATTTTGTACTGTTATGGTTAGTTTCTCAATTAAACAGAAAGTAATAGAAATAACCTAAAATAAAGCTATGTATACATCCTTAATTGAGCCCTAATTTCCTAGATTTCTAATAATTACCCAAATGTTGCGATAATTATGCTAAGTGTACATTTCATGGATGACATCTTGGTTTACATTGTGTGCAAATTCAAAAAGCGTTTGACGGAAAAGTGTGTTGTTTTAAAAAAATGTACAATCATGTAGCGACACATGGCACAATGTAAAAAATGATAAACAAAATGTACATGTAACATGATTGATGTTGCAAACCCATCTATCATCTTCAAATTAACTTAAAAGTTAAAAACATCATTCTCAAACAGTATAGACAATTAATCTTTTTTTCTTTCAGTTCACAAATATATTTTCAATTCCAAAATTTTTGTAACCTAGTGTAGCTTCCATTTGACAAAATTTATAAATCATTTCTCAGCAACGCATTACGATGGATCCATTTATCCACAGTTCATTTATATCTTTTTATAAATTAAACGTCAAAAAAAAAAATTCAAGGACCACCCAACCCTGATAAATTCAATAAGGATTAATTTAACAAATTGTAAACGGAATCAGCAACAAAATTCATTTAATGAATATATAGCAATCCTAAACTATAGTTATTCTAAAAACAACACTCTTTACGTATCAGTAAACTTCCCACTAAACGTCGATAATCCATCAATCTTTGGTGATGTAACTCTTTTTCTCCGGTTATAAAACATTTCTTGTCCAACTGTAAAATATCATAATGTATGAATGTGAAATTCTCTCTCGGGTAGCTTCTCGACTCCCTACAAATAGAAGTAAAAGTAAATTATACTCAGATCAGCAAAAAGTAAACCTTTTTTAACTGAAAATCCCAAAAAAAATAAAAAATGGTAAGTTTCAAAACAAGTTACTTAAAAAGGAACAAACATGCTGACAATTTAATGCTTGTATGCTATAATCTCATATTAGAGTATCTCCAAGAGACTCTCTATTTTTAAAGAGCATATTCTATCATTTGGAGAGCATATATAAATTTAAAGAGTTAAACTTTTGAAATACTCCAACAAACTCTCTATATTTAACACTAAATTTTACAACTCCAAAAAAATATTTATTATTTTTCTTTATCTTTTATTTTAACTAACTTTTATTTAGACTATTTTCTTGCTTTCCTATATTGAAAATTGAAACTTCTTGAATGCATTAAATTATAAAGAGTGAGTTTGGCTCCCCAAATTTGCTTTAAATTAAAATGTTAATTTAAAGAGTCTTTTGGAGCGTGATTTGAAATGTTGACTCTTTAAAATAGAGAGCATCTCATGTTTAAAGTGTCTCTTGGAGATGCTCTTAACAATTAAAGCGACGTCCTACCAAAAAGATAAAGCTTAGTACATTATTTGCCATAATGTTTCCTCAATCCATCTAACATCATGTTGTCTATGGTTCAACTAATTAATAATTGACGAAATCAAGTTCAATAAACTCATCATGTTGTCGGTTCAATGGTGGTTTCAACATTGTTGGACCGCAAAAATAGGCATATTAGGTGGTATATGGACGATACCCAATTTGAATTTATCGACACAAATATGTTTGATCTGTCGATCTTATCTTATTTAAGTCGAGCTCATATGAGAACACATATAGAGGTGAAAAAGACGGGCTCCATGATGTTGAAAGTCACAAACCATGTGGCTTGAGCATCACACCGATGTTCCAGCTCTAGGACAAAGAACAAAGATTTCCACCCAAAAGAAAAAAACAATTGACCACTAGTGGTGGATTTAGGATTTTTAATCAATATTGGCGGCCATTGACCGTCGACTGATGACAGTAATAAAATATTAAGAGCCCGTTTGATACCCTTTTTTTGGACAAAAAATGCATTTTGGAATAGTGATTTAAGAGAAAATGCGTGGTTAAAAATAAGGAAAATTTTTGAATTTGCATGTAATATTATTTTATTACGAAAGTAATTGAAAAGAAGAGAGAAAAATGTATTTTAAAAAAAAAAGAATCAAACAAAGTTTAAAATTTAAATATAATAATTATTTAGTTCAAACTAGACATATATAATTCTATTATACAAATTAGTAATATTCACCAAATGAAATTGTGGCCAAGTTTTGTATGATTTAAAGAAAGAGCACGTGTTCGAATTTTTATAATTACATTAAAACCACTAAAATGTAACATATATTATTCTGATAAATTTAATATCAAAATTCAACAATTGCCATAATGGTCAAGTTTTCAATAATCCTAAAGAAAGCTCATAGGTTCAAATATCTTCCCTATTGCATTACTTTTGGTGTCACAATAAATTAGTTGGGAAGAGATTCGTAACCAAGAGTCCAAGACTTCCAATATGAATATGAAAGTTTGAATATAAAATGAATTACCAATTATATAACTTAAAAAGTTTATTTATTGTAAAAAAAAAAAAAGACTGTTCTCAGCCGATTCAGCACACGCAGCCATCGTGGCTTGTCGGGTGCTGGATCCGCCACTGATGACCACCCAAATGAAAAAAATATCTATGTTAATCCTTAGATCAAGGAGATATTTTAAGGTTTTAAAGCTTCATTCGAAAGTAAAATGAAACAGAGGAAGGATAGCAGTTTGATTCTTGTAAGGCCAAAAGTACAGTTGATGTGACTGAGAAACTGGTGAAGTTGACACCAAAAAACTACACCAGGCTACTTGATCTAATAATAGTGATGCCAAGATTCATTTTGCCACCAAAAGAATCAGTAAAGGAAAAGAAAACAAAAAGTAAGAGACAAAAATAAGTACTTTTCAACTTAGGCGGTCGATTAAAAAAGTACGAGATTGCTAATATCTGATAGAGTTCAGTATGGACTTTTGTCCAGAGGAAGTTAGGAATCGTTTTGTGATGAGATTCATATGCATTATTGCAAGTGGATAGAAAGGAGACTAATTCCATTATTTTAATAGCGATGCAGATGGCCGACCTTCAGAATCTACTATCAAACAAGCAAGTGATGTATTGCATGAAATACGCATGATAACAATGTTTCTTTTGACTTAATGCAGAACAAAGCGTGCGCGTAACCACTCAGATATACACTTAGGTTGATTATCTTATGTGCCGTCCACAAAAATTAGCTAAAATATTATACCTTGTTAAGTTCTGTTCAGTATTGCTTACCAAATATGCTTTTAGTGTGAAGACAAGAGTTATGAACAAAACTCAAAAATTATGTTTGCGAGCTCGCTTATCAAATAAAGGACGGAATTAATCTTATAGGGGCTACACATTTGAAAATAGATTCTGAAACTTTTTGAAAGTTTTTTAGCTGGTGTTTGAAGAATCGCGATCATCCGATGAATAAAATTCAACAAAACTCCGTCATCCATTTATGTCGATTTAGTAGGGTTTAATTGCTAACAAAATCAGAAACATGTAAAGGTAAGGGTGTGGAGGACACCATCTTGCCATATGCAAAAATCACTGAATGAAAGTAAAAGGTGTTGAACTTCTTACCTCTAAGATCGTCGGTTAAGATAAAATTGGCTGCTTATTTTCTCGATCCGTCTATTCTATATAGCACACATTACAAAAGCTATGGGAAGGAGGAGAATATTGAAGAAAGATAAGACCTGAAAAGTACGAGAAAAGATATCATTAGACTGATTCAAATCCTCCTTACCAAACATACAATATACGTTTTAGGCTGAACTTGAAAAGGAAAATGACGCTGAAAACAAACAGCAGATGACTTCGTGTAAATTTAGATATTTCCTGACCTTTTTCTTTGAAGCTGAATAATCCATGCGTGGAAGTGGAAATGGAAGATAACCTTGTGATGATGATACTGTTCCAATATCATAAACTAGAGTGCCATTAGGATAGTACAACCCATAATTCCTCTCGGACGACGGACCGGGTTTTAAATTCTCATTAAAAAGTGCAAAGAAATAGATGTCGACTGGGACTGACGGCTTCGCTGGTGTACCTTGATTTTGCTGTATCCTGTTCAGCAAGTTAGTGTTGTATAATCTAGCATTATCCGGGGAGGCGCCTACCTCATTTGGATCCCCCTTAGATGGCCATCCTGTCTCGGAAACTTGAACTCGTATATCCGTATGTCCCATTGCTTTGATGGCCGTATAAACAGCATCAATTTGTGCATATAACATGTTATCGTATTTCAAGTTTGTGACCGGATCTTTCATCCCAGGATTAGACTCGAAAAGTACATACTCTAGCGAAACCTGACCAGGGTTATCTTTGTATGCAAAAAAGGGATACGCATTTATGAGGAATGGTGATCCCGTCTGTGAATGAAATCCTAGTATGCGCTGGATGTAGTCGGCTAGATCTTGTCGAAATGCGCCTGCAGAAGGAGGGAATGAGTTACCTAAGATTCCAATCGAATGGGCCGTTGTCACATATACCTCCTTGCTTAGCCCAAGATTTGCAAGAGAAGCATATACTGTCTGCATAGCTGGTAGTAGATAAGACATTAGCTGAGTATCATTGCCTGTGAGTATCTCGTTTCCGACAGTGATGCAATTGATCTTGGTTTGAGAAATATAAGGTTGTACATGCTGTTGAATCCACATCTGGGCTTGAACAGGATCTGTCATCTTCTCAAGATACTCGTTCCCTAGTCCAATTATAAATTCGACATTTGAATTGGCGAATGCAGTTAACACATTTGGATCCGCATCGTAAAGTTTCACTCTGCTCACGTTGAGAGATTTTAGGAGAGAAACCACATGGGGCGGCGAAGGGAGATTATTCGCAATTTGACCATAATTAATTCCAATTCCAAGGCCTAGGGTACTAACAAGCGAATCTGAATACAGTGGAAAGATTGTCAGGCAACAAATTTACAACACGAAACAAATTAACTAAATTCCTCACTGAAAATTCAAAAGAATATATCAGCAAATTACTAAATTGGATAGAAAATAACTTGTATATATCTCTGACTCGAATAATTCCTGCAAACATTACTTTTAAGTCTGAATTCACCAGTAATTTAAATTGAATAACAGATATATACAAACAAATTCCTATGCTTTTAATATCTAGAATCTACAGTCACTACAATTTATGATGCTGCTGAATCAACTGCTTATATCAAAAATTTCCACTAAAGAATTAGAATTTTCACTCGTGCAAACAAAAAAAAATAATAATAAACAAATCTGAATCCTGAACAAAAATTATGTCACCTGTTTGAGCAAAACACTATCAATCCAGATAAAAAGCGATAATATCTGAATATTGACTAACTATATCCTCTGTTAGCTAATTCAGCAAAATAGGCAGAGACAGAAAAAATTCAAGCTGAAAAACAGAATAGTCCATTACATGCATATGTTTAATTACACATTTTTTCTTGAAATAAAAGTTTAAAAAACAAAAGACTGACAAGAACCTGAGAACGTGAGGAGCAGAAGAAGAACCCTGAAAGCGGAGGCCATTGCTTTATTAAATATCGGCCACGGCGGTGCAATATGGATGGTTTCACTCTATATATAGAGTGGAATCATGCTATAACTACTGTTACGCCTTTCTGCACGAGCACCTTCACGCGGTCTCAACCATCCTACGTGGCAAATGGTTCAGCGGTCCCATGCCATTAGTGAGGTGATGCTGGACCGACCATCAAGCGCTGACGACCTACTTTCCCCACGAAGCGAAGCTGGACCGACCCATTACACGCGGACCCCATGGGAAGAGCCGGTCCAAGACGAGGCGGTGAAGAGAGCATAAACAGATCTTGTATTATGAGATTCACAAGACAACTCACCTTCGCCGCCGCCAACTTATTTGGTCAAGTCCAAGGCCGCAAGCTAGGCCTTAAGGATACAAAAGTGATATTAGTATTTAAAGCTGTGATTGATTGATGTCTATGCCAAGAAAAGTCACTCATTTGGATAAGGCCACACACATTGTCATCTTACGACCTTCATTCGTCTTGCCTAAGTATAAAAGCTCACACTTAGTACCATCCAAAGGCAATGCAAATTTAGACTTAAAAAGCTATAATCTTGCTACCGTATATTTTACTTGTTTTTCCAAAGTCGACCCCATTTTTGTATTGGTAGCTCACTTTTTAAGGTCTTCCACACTCATATACTTATTTCTTCAACTAACTAGACCGTCTCCACCCTCTCCGGAGAAGGTCGGAGATGGTGACGTGTGACTAACAGTTTGTCCAAGTGTGCAAGAACCGAGCTTGCGTGGATGTAAGAGGCCTTGTGATCTATGCTCACATCATTAGTACATTTTTTAGGATCAAAATCTCCAATATTGTTGATCTTTGGTGGATAGTATGGTACTTGATATCATATTCATTCATTTTTATAATTTTTTAATTACATATTTTTTATATTTTTAAAAAATTTATTAAAATTTAAATTTTAAAAATCAAACGGGGACACAATTATATATAGTATGAAAACGTATAAGCACTAGGTTTTTGAGATAAAAAGGTTGTCATTTGGTAACGATTTTTGTGTATGTTCTCTCGTTGTTTTTTTACACTTAATTATTTCTAATTTATTCGTTATTTTCTTTTTTGCCCTTTTTGATGTTCCAATCGATGAATAAAATGAGTCCTAAAAAGGAATAGAGGAAGGAGAGACAACCCTTGCACACAACCAATTCGATAGTATCCATTTTGAGAGCATCCATGTCAAAGCCACTGAATATATAAGTCGTCAATCTCTACGCTGTATAACCTACTCTCCAATTAGGGGTGGCGATCAGGTCAAATTGCTAGATGCTTGTGGGCTCGAAATCATTTACCATGATTAGCAATTTTCATTTCATGTGAGAAAGCTTTTGAAAGTTATTTATAACGCTACGAACACATATTCATGCATACATTATTTGACCAGTCCACTCTTTCTTACCCATTTTTATTGTGCTAATAATAATAATTTCAATATATATGAAATATGTTCCATTTTTTCTTTATCATATTAACGATGAAGGCTGAGTTTAGAAAATATGGAGAGGAATAACATATGTTGTTTCCATTTGCTTCAATAATGGATCATACATGTCACATGAGCTATATGCTAAAAAGAATGCTAGATACTTTCGACGGTCCCTCATAGCAAGGGTCACTTGACGACAATGATTTATTCAACTACCTTAATTTCTGTAAAGTTACTCAACATTCTAGAAAGGATTTCGCAACTTGCAAGTGACCCCATGCTCAGAAATGTGCGCTCTACCGTAAATTTTCAACTAGTAACATCGCACAAAAAAATTATTAATTATGGCTGTAAAGAAGTAAAGTCTTAAATTATTGGTAGGCCAACATAACGAGCTTTATTCTCATTCCTACGCAATTGGGAGATCCAAAGAGACTAAGACCCTGTTCGGTACAGATTAAAAGCTAATTAAAATTGAAAATATGGTCGTTATGAACTTTCTTCATCTCATAAAAGTCAACAATAACGGCTAGTTTTTCAATTTTAATCTGATTTTAATCCCTACCGAACACGCCCTAAAACAAAACACGCACCAAATCTGCCCTTTTTTTTTTGGGTAATGAATAGGATATCATATCTAACTTTCTCAGTTTGGATGCTTTCTATTTATTTTATTATAAAAGGGAAGCTTCTGGGTTATTTCAAAAAGATGAGATTTTTTTTTTCTCCGTACGTTCTTGTTTTCTATATTATGTTGTTTTCGAGTATATTTTCAATACATAACGACGCAAAGTTCGTTAAGTGCCTTAACATAGATTCGTTAAACAACGAAGTATGTATTTATCAAAATATTAGATATTATTTCTCTATAAACACGTTGGAAATAGTCGATTTAATTTTTTTTTTATTTTCTTACATAGATAGTTTGGTTTATTCATTTTTTTCCTAGTATTATTAGATCAATTTTGCAAAAATCTCAAATCACATTTGATGATCATGCACCATCCTATTTACAAATTTTGTGCTGAGTATTTCAATTGTTTCACAATTTTCATTTAACTTTGAAAGGTTTTTAAGATGTTATGAACTTTTTGAAATATTTCACGATTGTCATTGAAAGTCATCTAAATCATCATTAAACTTGTCAAAAAATGTTATCACATCCGTCGCCCTACCACTTGGGGTTTTAAAAATTAAAGAACTTGAGGACATGATAGTTGATATGACGGATGGAACATTTTGATAAATTCACCGAGTGTTAATTTTTGAAATGATGAGTGAGGAATACTAGATGATTCTAAGCTCTTGAACCAAAATAATGATTTGTATCTTTTTAAAAGCTTTTTACAATTTGTTCACCCTACCCCCACCAAATAGCAAATATTATAATCAATCAAACTCATTCTTTTGAATGATTAAACCATAGTCCGTTTGATTGCAAGAGTGAATTTTGAGTGAAAAGGAAATGAATTTCTGAGAATTGAATTGTCTAGAACTTGTTCTCCAGTGAATTGTCAATTAGTTATGTTTGATTGGTATAATTTTTCACCTGAAAAATATTGAAAATTTGGATTTTTTGATGTTCGTTTGACATTATTTTTTATGGAATCCATTAAAGGGATATAATTTGTTACAATTCCACTTAAAATTTATTTCCATAGCAAGCCAAAAAAATAAATAAATAAATAAATAAAAACCTGAGAAACCATTTTTCCACCTGAGTGGTGGCAAAATGAATTCAAGGGAAACCAAGAATTTGTGATCGTGTGAAAGGAAGTGGTAATTCCAATTGCCAAGAAAAAAATCCAATCAAACAATCAAAAAGTGGGAAAATGAAATTGTCGCCCTATCAAACAGGGCCTTAGTATTGAAGTCTGAATTTAATGACATTTCATATATATTGAGAATATAATTTTTAATATTAGTTAACTAATTTTTTCAGAAGTGTAACTTGTAGAGACAAATCTGAACCAAAACAGTTCGAGCTCGGCCCTAGTAGTTATATGCACCCTTCTAATTACGAGATATACAGTGTAATAAATGGTTTCAAATATTGAAATACTCGAACCGATGCATCCAACCATGCCCAGGAGAAAAACCATAGACAAGGCTTAACACGCACGAAAATGAGCGTACGCTCTAAAAGCTTAATTTTAAATTAGATATTTATCATCCCTTCCCATCTCTCAATTTGAACTGCTTTGCGAGTGCAGGACCCTCCGCACGAAAATGCCTTCATCAACAACTGAATTTCGAATTATGCACAAAGATGACGAATGATCGGAACACAACAGACATTGCAAGTACCAGATTCCTAAGAGCTTAGATTTCGACGAAAAAAATGTTTCAAACAGCAACAGTTGATTAATAATAGTAAGCTTCAACCCAGCAACATTAAGGAAAACAACGTTCATGAAGAAACAAGTCGATAGGCATTCAAAATTCCTCTCTGGAAACATTTAATTGTTTAAAACTCGTACAATTCTCCCAAAACAGCTGTGGCTGAGACGTATATCTTCTTAAAAGATACGCTGAGGCTTCCCCATCGTACTTTTCAAGTACAAGCATCTCACCTGATTTAACAACAAAATCAATAATTTAGCCACCATAAAATCTAGATTGCAGGTGAATAACATTAGTGTCTATAGGACAGAAGGCTTAAACTTGCACGGAAAACCATCGTTTGAACAGAAACAAATTAAAGGTTAGATTCATCGTTCATACACGGTACCAATAAATTCACTTTGAGCTGTAAGAATATTATGCAAGAAAAATAGGTATATAACCAAGGTAAAGCATACCACAAATATGGACGATCATAGTTTTAAAAAAATGATTAGTTCAGAATGGCAAGCACTCAACAATATTAATTGACCGTAAAGGAATGATGGGGAGAGACTCACATTCTGCCAGTTTTTCTTCAGCAGTGAAACTAGGAAGTTGACGCTCATTTGCACATTTTGAAAGATTTGCTTCTCCTCCATACCCAAATTTCCAACAGCAACTCCCATGCAAAGAACCTTTTTCAGCTGAAATTTCACTGTGGCCTTCGTCTCATTGACCTTGGATTCAAGAGATTCCTGGTGACTCACAAGAGTAGGGAACTTTCCTGCATTAAAAATGTTAAAACAAGTTAGCCGAAGATAAGCATTAACATGACAAAGGAACTTGTAAAAGATTCAACTTTGGGATATTGCAATTATCTTAATGGCCTCTAAAAAATGTTGTGTAAAGTCACCAAAAAGGCATGCAATGATAATATCCAATATTTATTGATTTATAATTTAGTTATCAATTCACAAGGCAAGCCAAAGGAAACAGATTTGTTTCTAGGAGTTGCATTCAAAAATATTTACATAAACTTGAATTAACCTACAACAATAATGCAATTAAAACCCGGCTTTAGTAGTACCATGCGAGAATTATAATTTTTAAAACAGAAACAAATGTCAGATATGCCAATCATGGTAATATTAAAAGTTACACAATTCTGTATATCCCGAAATTATTCCATTTTACACAACTTCCACTATTTCTATAGGCCGTAATAGATAATTCAATGAGAAGATTAGTTAGATTTGCATACAGGTACAAAAACACTTCAATATCTCAGAAAGCATCATTGCAAGATCTTATATTAGCATAATTTTCACTTTTCAAACCTCCAAAGAAGATAAGACAAACTATTATTATCAGATGTTGACTCATCAAATGCACTTGCCTGCCTTGTTAAGACCAGGTCCTAAGAGACGAGGAATCTGCTTGATAACAGCTTCCGAGGCTAAGAAAGCATGATATTTCTTTGCAAGTTTCTTAACCAACTTCTTGTTTTTGTTCAACTTCTTGAGAGCCTCCACATCCATGGACTCCAATCCTATTTTCTCTGCCTGCAAATAAATTCTTTTATTTTTGAAAAAAAGACATGAAACATGGGTACACATGTCTAGAATACTATCAAGATTTTCATCGCTACAGCTGAAATGGCATAGATATCGAAAATAACATGTCTCGAAATGAAATCAAATGAAGCAATGCATGATTCACAAATATGTTTAAAACGTAGAAATTACTCTTTAAGGTGGTACTTATGTGGTCTTGCCATCAAAACTTCCCTGGCCTAAGCATATGAAAACTAAATCTCGTACAATTTAAAATTTTAATAAAAATAAGGAAATCCAGCTCAACAAGTAAAGTTTAAGTAGGAGCTAGTTCATGTTATACCTAGCACACAAATGAAGTTGATTCATGCACATTCTCTGCTAGCTTTAATAAAGTTGCATATAATACATGATAACCAAACCAACATAAATCGAATGCGTATGAGAGTAGTACAATAGGAAACTTCAGAGCAATGAAAACATTGTTTCTAAGGACCCCATTACACAATCGTCTTTGCCGTACAAGGGAATTCTTAATTGTCAATTACTTCACTATATCCCACAAGCATACATATTAAAGTTCACTACAGGCACAATGCTATAACAAACACAACGAAGCTTCAGCTTTATTTATAATCTGAATCAGAAGGCTAAAGATAGATTGCAACATTTGTAAACCATCTGATCTTACTTAATAACAAATGGAGAACATAAGTATACCTCCTCAACATGCTGAGCATCACCAAGCATGCAAATCTTCATCTTGGGGCGAGGAATGTGAGGCAACTTCACCGAGCCACTGAATCGCTTGTCCTTCTGGGGATCATAGTTTTTCAGCCCAATTTGAAGCTCAATTGTCTCGGTGAAATTACGTTTTTTCTCCTTAGAATCGGTAACAATTACAGAGATAGCTTCTCTCAACGCCTCGCTCTGAAGCTTACTGCAAATTAATTACAATCAAAACCCGATCAGATATGCATACAACAATAAATTCCATTTACAAAGAAATTCTTAACATTTCTGTTTTATCACCTCATTGTGCGATATCTCTATTTCTTCTCAATCCACTTCTATTCATGAACAAAATAACCAAATTAAAATCGCAAAAAACAGAATTTTGTAATCACTTTAACAGATATATCGAAAGAAAATGGAGATAGAATGAAACCTGACGAGAAGTATCAGAGTTTGGTAGACGGAATTGAGGCGTCGTTTGGCGAGGACGAAATAGGATGCTATAAACCCTAGAGCGGAGAAGATTCTCGAGTTAGATTGGGCTGTACCTTTTCGGGGCTTATTTTGGAGGGAAATGATCGTAAAATAAATTTACACAATTGGCACTACAAATAGGAAAATAACAATTAAAGACTTTGTATAGATTTGTAGTAATCCCTTTATCTGTTGTATACACAAAAAATAAAAAAAAATAAAAATACCATCTCTCAACACGAGTCATAAAAAACATTGATCCATTTTTCAAAATACACTCCACCTCGATCTTCTCAAAATTTACAGTCATTTTCTCGACCTTGGTCTTCACAAATTATTGTAGGTTTATTTCAAAATTTTATTATTTTCAAAACACTATGCAGTGACTTGCATTTTATGTTTAGGTCTAACGACTAACAATGTGAGAGAAGAAGATATTGAAAATGCTGTGATTTGCATTTTCAATCGCATTTGGCATTACTCTGTAACATTTTTTTTCCTTTTTTTTGTGTTTTAGAAAATCCGCCTAAATGCGGCGCATAAAAAAGGTCCTCGCCATAAGGCACCTTTTATTTGTCAAATGATATTTTCTTATTTTGAAGTCTAACTACACAAAATACTCAACTCTTTCTAAAACTTAGAAATGAATTAAGTCCCCCAAAAAAAAAAAATGATTGAGCTTAGTACAAATCCAACCCACAAAAAAGCATTGTTAGTTTAGAATATTTATAATTTTGAAAATTTTATTTTTTAAAAAAACTTGAAAATATGATTCCTTTAAATTTTTAGGATATGCATTATTTTATTTAACTATCTATCTAAAATAATAAAAAAAAATATTATTACACTTAGACTCCTAAGGCTTAATTTAACCTCCACGTCTTATATATTTTATAACATTGATTTTCTATATATGTAAAAATATTCTCCATTTTTTTTCCCCTTATTTTCTTTGGTTTAACAGTCTTTTTACAAAACCTAAAAGAGTGGGAAAAAATTCCAGTTGCAGTCCCAAATTTTACTTTATTAAACCTTTTACGCTAATTTTTCATTTATGGAACATATAGTGCCCGTTTAAGCCACGTCATTATAGAATGATAATGAAAAATATAGTCGTTATTGGATCCCACACAAGGGATAAAAATTTAAAATTGATGGTTCAATGTGATGGATGGATAACGATCATATTTTTCATTTGTATAGATGAAAAATGAAAAACAAACAAGCTCCTTTCAAATCTTTGAATTGCCTGTAACTGAACGGTAGACCAAAGATTGATTTTGACCATATTTTGATCAACTTTAAAAAGGTAAATTAGTAGCTTCATATTTTTATTTTTTTTTCATCATATTTTTCATTTGTACAGATGAAAAATGAAAAACAAACAAGCTCCTTTCAAATCTTTGAATTGCCTGAAGCTGAACGGTAGACCAAAGATTGATTTTGACCATATTTTGATCAACTTTAAAAAGGTCAATTAGTTGCTTCATATTTTTATTTTTTTTTCACGTGAGAGAGAGAGAGAGAGAGATCATTCTCCCACCCCCCACTCCACCATTTTTCAGTTACACAAATTTTATCTTCAACCTTTTGAGTTGTTATGGAAAACGCATAACTTAACTGTAGCAGAACTAGAATTCATTTTCTTAATACAAAACTAAGGATATTAAAATCTTGCAAACTGAAACCCCAAAAGTAATTTTCTTGTTACATAAACTATTTTGTAGCTTAAGAAGATCCGGAGTGCGTTAAGGCATCCAGAGTCAGCGTCGTCCAAAGTTGAGAAGGAGAAGAAACAGAGGGGCGACAATGTTTAAAGTCGAAAATTGCAGGAGTGGGGTGAGAGTTTAGGGGAAGACGAATAATTTATTATTTTTTAATTATTTTATGCACAATTTTACAGTTTTGCCAATATGTTAAATTTGTCCTCCGACTGCAAGCAATTCAAAGGTTTGGGACGGTAGAAAGGATAGGGTAAAAACAGCAACAAATTAAAGATCTGAAACCTCAGCTTCAATTTTCGCAAAGAGTGGTGATACAAGTGAAAGTCTAAAAGAGTACGCTACCCCCATAAAGTTCGAAGCAAGATGGTCCCCTAATTACAAATGCTATGGGTGTACATAACCATCAAAAGAAAAACAAAAAGAAGATTTGATCAAGTTTCCTCCAGAACAATTACAAAAATATTTAAAGAACTTCTAGCCTCTTTTTAATGTCAAGATCACTAGATATAAATGCAATAATGTTAACAATACATATCTTGGTACTGAAATTAACACTCGAATCAGAGGATTTCACAGGAAGAAACTTGTAATATAAAAAGCAAAGTACGGCAAATTTGACTTCTTATAATTCGAACAACTCCACAGGCTCACAGCCTGTACGTTCCAATAAGGTAACAATTATTAAGAGAAAAATCAAAATGCAAGCTACAAATCGAGGATAAGAAAACCAAGCCAGATGGAGAGTTGGAAAAAATGTTACTTCACTCTGATGGTCTCTGTCCCAAAACTGGAATATCCTCATAACGCTTCTGTATTGCAGTTGTGGCAAAATTTAGTCAGAAACTAACGAACTCCCGCGCAAATGTCCATGAATGTCATATTGAGCAAAAAAAGCTTAGTACTCAGCATTTTAAACTACACTTAGCATGACAAAAAAGGTGATGCAAGTCAACAATAAAAACTAAACATAATTGGCAGGGGAAGAGAGATTCCTGTCCAGTGGGGGAAGACTTAACTTCGAATTTTTTTCTTTCAAAAAAGGCGCTTGAGTGTGCGTGGTCAATTTTTTGAAGGATCCAAGTTCCCAACCTTCCAGAAAATAAGCACGTAGGTCTTCATTTAGATGGAGATTATTAGTTTTACCATCACGTTGTAAGTGTCATATTCCAGGGTACTTTTGCAAACCAACACCTATCTCTAAAAAAAGGAAAAGCAAAAAGAAACACTAAGCAGAAAAGGAAAACACAAATGAAAAAGAATTTAAAATAGTTGCCCACCAACCCCAAACCCACCTAATCCATTACAGATTCACCGCAAACAGCGACAGACGGTATCTCCAACCACACAGTTTCACAAACTAGATTTCTTTTAATTAATTTTTCTTTTTCTTTTTTCTTTCTTTCGGTTGGATGCAGTGCAAGAAATACACTTCATATGCCATTTCATTTCACGTGTCCTTTCTTCAGTTGATATATTAATCGAAGAAATGGATGCAGATTTATTTTCTAAACAAGAAGACTGTCCTGGTTCGTGAGAATCACGAACCATATAACCCTAATGGCCGAATGTTGTTGGGCTCGTCGCCGCCTGTAGTCGCGAAGTGATGGTGAGTGGAGGGGGTTGCTGTGGAGGTGGTGGATGGGGGTTGAAGGAGGCTGCTAATTTATTTAAAAATCATAATTCAGTGGGAAAACTTCATCCACTGGACCCCCCTGCCTTGTGCCTCTGCCATTAATAATGTGAACATTTTGCAGGGCAACAAACTCTCGCTGAAGAGTATAAATATTTTTTTATTAAATTAGAAACTTTTTAACGGCGACTATAACATAAAAATAAATAAATAAAACTGTGTTGGTACACGTAACTCACAAGTCGACAATGTGTTCAAACAAACGTATTGCAATGGATGCCAATATCTAATTTTGAAACAGGAATCCAAAATGATGCTCATAGCCACTTGGGGAATGGGGGGATAATCGATTTCTGCCATGTCATACCAACTATTAAGTCCATTCAAATCCACTTCGACTTGAGTTATGCTACATCCCAAATTTAATCTCAGTTTCCCATTACTATATGTTTTTTAAACCATGATTTTAACACGGGTGTATTTGATTTCATAATTTGTTACATTATAAATTACTATCCTATAACATAATGTTAAAGAGTAAAAGATACATGCAGCTCTCAAACTTTTCAAAATGACCCTGAACTTATTAGTGGATATAACCCTTCAACATTGGTCCCAACAAGTGAAAAAGGGATAGCTGACCCGGAAGGGGGATAATTATCTTACTTTAATCTGTTCAATTTCTCGGAAACCAGTTTTTTTATTCAAGTAATTAATTTCATTATAAATAATATGCATCATTATATCTTCCAGCACATGACGTTATCGAACAGAGTAGTACACACTACACACAATCCACAGCCTAACAGCATTTCAAATGCCAGTGTTTTGACATGTTATCTCAGACTTGAGAATCAGTCTATCGCCGAAACTAACAATTCATATAATGTGCAAGCAAGAACCCAGTCGTATGCACCCACACACAATGTAAATCAACAAAAAAATCAGCTCAAATTGAAGAATGACGATTTAAAGTGATACCCCAACATTGTTGTGCTCCCACAGCCTGTGAACCCCGTAGTCCACCGCCTGCAAAGTCAAACAAATCAAATTAACCCAAAATCCAGATTGCAAAAAAATTGAGAAAGCAGAAAAAGAACAGAAATCTGAAAACCCTTAACAATCCAAACACAAATCACACTCCAACGGTTAACATCAAAACTTCTTTTGAGAAATTAGTGAAATATCAATAGAAATTGTTCATTTCCCAGATCCAAATTCAATCGAGTCAACCTACACATAAATATAACGAAAATATAAATGGAAATATAAAGATACTGACGCGTTCACCGAGGAAGGCACCGGCGACGACAAAGGTAACGTAGACGGAATTGCGGCGCATAAGCACTCTGTAGAGTCCTTCCCAAACGCCTCCGCTTCTTCTAGCCGCCGTTTCCATTTCGAAATCTTCCTTTTTTAAGAAAATTCTCTGTGAATTTCTTGTAGTCTGGTTGGAGAAATGGAGAAATGGGAATTTTTCAGTGTAGGGATTTGAGTTTGTTATGGTGAACCGGACCTGATGCACGCGTTAATTAGACAAACCGGGTTAGATTGAAATGGGCAAAAGGCGCATAGCCTACAGGTTGGGCATGAACTAAGCGCATGTTAGGCAAAATTAAAATTTAGATGTTTAATCGTAAAGTTTATAATTACTATTTATAAATGACCCACGATTTGTGGCATTATAATTACTCCCAAGCGTGCTAAGGGTGTAGTGGTGGCACCCGGCTCGTCCACTCGTGAAAAGCTGGCTCGGGCACGTCGAGCACGAGCCGAATAGGGTGGCTCACTAGCGAGCCGCTCAGCTCGCCTGCTGACGAGCGGCCCGTGGGCTCTCCCAGGACGAAGAGTATACCCCTTTTTTTTTTTTAAATGGTTGTCTTTAAAAAAAAATTTACATCGTGGGCTCGTCCAAGGCGAAGAGTATATCCTATTTTATTTTTTTTTAAAAAAAGTTTACCTTTAAAAAAATAAAAATTTAACGAGCTCACTAGCTGAAGCTCAGACTTGTGACGAGCACGAATCGAGCTCTTGTGCATACGGGCCGAACCTGCTCGGCTCCACCCATTGCCGCCTTTAAATGAGAGGGTTTGCTTCTCCCATCAAAGGACTCGACATGCATGAATTACTATGAAGTATGAGTTCTTGTTTGATAGAGATTAAAATAGAATTTTTAGTTGATTTTAATAGAAGTTGATAAATGTGTGGTTCAAAAGTTGTGGAATTTATAAAATATGTGATTGAAATGAATTGCTGACTTTGACTTTAATTAAAATCCAAATTTTAATAGGTTGATTTACCGCACCCAAAATGGCTTTCTCATATTGGGGCGTTCCGGTGACGTTCGATACCAAATAAATATGTATGAAGGTGAGTTGTATTGTCTGGATCGGTCCGACCTTTATTTGTTTTGTCGAAAAGAATCATGTCATGGGTCTATTCTTTCTTTTTGTTTATTCAAGAATTAACTGAAAACGAGATAGTAATCATGCCTGTTTCACATCACAAGATTCGTAGTGACTCACATGAGCTGGCTTTTGAAGACCAACTTTGTCCGGCTCTGGACTATTTTGAAGCGTGAACAATTTTGTTAATTACTGGGCTCCACACTAATTTTACAGTCCACTAATGGCTGTAAGTGCAAAGAATTCTTTTTGAAATCCTAATTTTTTCGTGGTTGAGGAATGCTCATGTGGACGTTTCAACCTCCCATAAAGGCTTTCTTGTTTAAAAAACTTTTCTTATGGTCTTTAAGTTTATTAATCATTATTACCTTAAATGTTTTCATGCCTCGATTATTGATGATCATTATTTGCAAGTGGTCCAATCTTGAATCTTCTCATAGGCATTTGTGAAACTTTGGATGAAGACTCTCCTTTGAATAAATCATTATACTAGGATGTTTTCTTGTAAAATGTAAATCAATTTAAATGTGCATTAATTTTCGTTTATAAATTCTTGCCAAACAGAGATTGAAATTTTAGACGAGGTAGAGCAACAATTCTTTTGTCGAGTTCATGTAAATGATTTCCTGTTTTTGCTGCCGAAAACGCAACGCATTCTTGAAGATGTCTAGATAATTATGGACGACGACGACAATTTCATTGATCCTTGAAAGTTCTATCTATCATTTAACGTCACTTTTATCTTCACACACTACTAAACAAACTATTTATGATACCATCAATTGGATGACACAAATGAATCAAGCAACAAATATTACGACTCATAGCGAGAATTGAAGAATACAAAATAAAATAAAATAAAAAGTTAAATTTTTGTTCGTATATTGTTTAATCTTGTCATATACTACACACCGAACATATACCAATCGTCAATATGAAGCATCAAAGGGGAATAAAGATCGAAAACATATAAACACATAAAGAAGAAATTCGAAACGGAAGAAGGGCTTGAACATGCATTGAATATGCTAACCTAAAATCGATTTTCACCTGAGTTTGCTTAAGGAATGATCAATTGTACGACAAGAATAAATCAAGCAACTAACAGGACGATTCACAGCGAGAATTGAACACCATTGGACAATACACAATAATTAAAAAAACAATTAAAACTTTGTTCGTATATGGTTTAATCCTGCCATATACTATAGGCACTAACCGTCGACATGAAACACCAAAAGGGAAAAAAGACCAAAAACATTTAAACACGAGAAGAAGAAGAAATTCGAAACGAAAAAGGGCTTGAACACGTATCGAATATGCTAACTGAAAATCGATATTTACCCGAGTTTGCACAAGGGATGAAAAGGGCAAATGGCTTAGAGGATTTATCAAGCCTTTAGGAGTCGACATCAAGCAAAATGGAGGCTCTGTAAAGGAACTTGAAAACATTTGAAAATCTGAGACTTGTGGTTACTTTTGGAGGAGGAAAAAAGGATTTCCAAAATGGCTTCGCAAACTGCAACACCATAGACCAATAACTGCCCTTTCATCAAGAACTTCATGATACCTAAAGCAACTATGTTTTTAATTAATTAAATTTCATATTGTTACAGACATAGGAATTACTCATCTAGTATATAAAAAGTTGCTTAAAAATCAGTCATATATACATAGTTGCTCAAGTATTTCATAAACCCGTACAATCTTACACAGCATCGAATTTATGTAGACACAAGTTCCTTAAAGATGACTTCACAAAAACTAGCATTGTAGATTAACAGATGCCCAGCATCGGGTACCTCGTGATATTGGATCCACGGAAGTTGTTGGGACAAATACCGGTTCAGCTCGATTGGTATTAACTTATCTTCGCATCCTTGCCAAAAGTGAACCAAGACCTCGTTATTATCCAGAAAAGGATTGCTTATATCCGTGGGATCGAATTCCCATTTGCCATAACCAACGATCAAGTCTCGATGTATAGACTCATGATCACCCTGTTGTCTTATCTTTTCCTGAAAGATGAAATGGAGGCTATTTTAATAAGAAAAACTGGTATGTTTAATAAGATAAATCAGGCAATACTTGATAGCATTAAGAATCTTGTCCATTGTATAGTGCAGTCAATAATGCAAACCAAACTTGCCATCGTGTATTCTACGGGTAGAGGAACACATATAGTCGATCATAGTAAATATGTGCAGAACACAGAAGCGTGTGTCGATGTTATGCAATATTTATCCCATCACTGCTAGGAGAAGCGCATCGAATCCATTACATATTGAAATGTGAAGCTGAAATATCCAATTTAGAGCATGTTATACTAAGCTTTAAAAGTATAGTGAAGAGTATATAAGTTGCCTGACAGTAACTTAAAAGGTAATTTCAAATTAGTAATTTTAACTTAAAAGTAAGAAAAAGTAAATGTTAAATACTGTTTGGAAACAAAATTAACTTTTTATTTATTTTGAAGCTTAGTCAAGCATGCTATACAGAAAGAGTGAAAGGTTAATCAGTTTGATAAGTACATCTACGTGGGAGCGGCAAATATACCTGACCATCTCTTGGAGTTTTTGACGATTGCTTTAAGATCTCCATATCAACGCGGCTGAACCCATCCAGCTTACCTTCCAGGATACTTAAAGAAGGGAACCATTTTTGAGTCATCCACCAGTGGAGCAACCATGGAGCATAATGTGCAATTCGAAATGTCCTTTGATATTGAACGAGCAGCTTCTCTAAGGATTCTCGTGCTAGCTTAGCAGGAAAGCAACGCCACCAATAGTTAACGAATGGAACTACGAGGGCAACTCCAGACAACCTTCAGTTATAGAAAAGTGAAAAACTTGAGAATTTGCTTGTAAGGAACACGAATGAACATCATCAATGCTTTAATATAGTTGGATATTAGGTAGTTTATCATTAAGATTTTGTCATGCAATCTAGTTTTCAAGCAAGACCCAGCAATTAAATGTACCTGTGTGATTTATGCAGGGATAAAAGCACTTTTGGTCGCCCAACTTATAACGTAGTTTCACTTTGCTCACCTAACCTTTTTTCCTTCCAAATTAAAAGTTTAGGCACTCATATCTTCAAAAGCACTTTTGGTCGCCCAACTTATAACGTAGTTTCATTTTGCTCACCTAACCTTTTTTCTTCCAAATTAAAAGTTTAGGCACTCTCATCTTCTGAGTTAATATAATATATATATATGTGTGAGTGTGTGTGTGTCTATATATATATATATATATTAATGCAACTTGAAACAGTGATGAATTAAGCCTTTGGTAGAGACTAAGCAGAAGAGATAACTTCTGAATTTATTAGTCTACCTGTGTGGTATGTATTTTAGGCAGCTATAAACTGTGCATGCTCCCATGGAGATGCCAATTACAGAAAACTTAGGCCCAAGTTGCAACCCATCGGCTAGTTCCTGAATATCGATTGCTTCACTTTTCACTGAACGTGTGGGATTTGGATCACTTTCTCCATAACCGGCACGATCATATGACAGGAGATATATCTTGAGCTCCCTTAATAGTTCCTGTAAAGAAGAGGCAAAGAGAAGAAATGTTATGATAAGCTAAAAAACTTGCAAATCAATGAGCCGAGCCAGTTAAAAGGAGATGAAGAAAAATGTGTGATTAAGCTGACAGCAAATGTAATAAACATTTTGTACAGGAGAATTTTCATGACATACATCAAGTGGTGATAATCTCTAAGCTTGAACATTATTATGTTCGAGGAACACTATCTAATATTCATCAATTGGTGTAGGAAAGTTTAACATAATAGTTTCGAATGATTATTTTCACTGATTCATTGATCCTCTGCATATATATTTTTTTAAATAAATTTCAATAGGAATAAAAAAACCAAATTATGTGGTTTGAAACAAAGGCTGCATACTATTGCATATGAGGTTTGTGTCCTACATAGGGTACACAAATCGGTTAAACAGGATGAAAAGGTAATGTATGAAACAAATGGGCAACATCAAGAGAGAAGCCTATGCAACAATAGCCAAAAAATATTTTATTACAGTATTCTCGTTCCAATGTTGCCAATTTCCTAGGACTTCTCGTGGTAACTTACTTTTAAGCTTAGCTAAACAAGGTAAAGAATTGCAACTTAAGCAAGAGAGATTTTTCATACTTCAGAAATTGGTAAATGGAAGTCTTTAGAGTCACCAGCTCCATGAGAAACAATGATCTTGTGTTTTGCTACTTCCTTGGCAATGCCCCTCTCTTTGTAGGCTAAATGCCTTCCGTCACTTAGTTTGACTCTGGGTGAAGTCACAGGAGGGCCACCTTGCGAACCGCAGACTTTGGGAGGGGGAGGTCTTAGTGCTAGATAAGCATAGCCCCCTAAGCTAGCTAGTACTCCAACTACTATCGGTGCAATCATATCTGTGAACAACAGAAAAAATATTATTTGGTTGGTTAAATATAAAACAGAATCATAATTTGATAACAGTTAAGACAGCATTTTTGCGGATAATTTACACAGTATGAGGGGCATGTGTACATACGCTGTCAAGGAGAGTTTTATAGGGATATATCAGCAGCACAGTGGGCTTGGATTTTCAATGTATATGGTGTTGAGAAATAAATTTAAATATATAAAATGGTTCCTTCTCTAACAGTTTAAGTTTTTAAATGTGGTAGTTGAACTTGATATCAAAGCATGTCCCTGCCACGGTGCCACCTATTTATGAAATTTTTTGCACATTTAATTTGATGAAAATAAAATCCAGCATGCACCTGAGGAGGAATCTTGAGAACTAAATTTAAATTAAATAACGAGTCCCAATGTAAAAACTAAAGCTTTTAGATGAAATAGTTCAATATATGTCATCTAAGTAAATAACTTACTTCGAGGTGTTATATAGTTTCATTGCTCATATACCTTGCTATAGCCTTCTCCTTTCTTCAGTCAAGAGAATAACCTATTCTCGAGTAGAAACCTCAATAAACCCCACCAGGACCAGAGTATTATATTTTCATAAAATTGTTGCATAAGGAAAATATTGAATAACCCAAGAGCATCTGTTAAAAAAGGATCTTCTAAGATGTGTATATATATATATACACCCACCACATAGCTTTCCTACATCGTGTCCACGACAATTCTGAAACTTCTAGGATACCTTGATTAATAAAGTTATTGCTAGCACAAAAAATGATACCCACGGAGCCAAGTTGTTGCTTCATGTTCTAGTCTTGATTATTGTCCTTTTGTCTCACAGCTCCCTTCCTGGCCCCTGGGCCCTTTTTATTTCTATGTTTGGTCTTGTTTCGGTTCTTGGCTCTCAAAACAATTCCTGATTTTATCATCATTCGGAGGTTAGGTCTTGTCCCCATTCGTTAGTAGAACATAAAACTTTCTGCATAAGTAAAATTTCCACCCCGAGTAGTTGTTTGATAAAAAAAGTAAGAAAAAAGTAAAAGCTAGCACATTCATGATTAAAAACAAAAGAGAGAGTAAGAAAAAAGTAAAAGCTAGCACATTCATCCATATCACACTCTAATCTCCACACCTACTGATCATTGTATGGGCAAAATATCTTGTTCTGTATTTTCGTGGTATGGTTATTAATTCATGATCCCGGATTGATCCCTTGCTCTCATAGTCGAGTATTTGTGAGGCGGGATAAATTATCCAACTATTGTGACTAAAAACTTGAGAAGTTGAGACACTAAGGAAATTCATTTCCCATTATGAATCCAATAGAAGAACTAATTAACAATATTCCATTCAAGTTGGAGACAAAAAATTAAAAAGAGAGAGCCTCTTTGACGTGGGGTGATGCAACTACTATTTTCGAAAGCTATACTTCCTATGAAAGGCGTAATCTAGCTTTCTATGACCCAAGATCGTTCCTGGGAACCCACACAAAGCACTGTTCGTCTAGGCCTTTATTTCTAAGTATTCAGGTCCACCCTTTTGTTCAAGTCGCATCATTTATTTCTAATTTTATGTAGAATGGAGACTACTTCGTCAACATTGTAATATTACCGTCGTCTTCTCTGTCTTCCTCAAACTCTACCCGACCTCCCGCCTCCCTCCCCTGCCGTCTGGTAATATAAAATCCGACACCGGTTAATTATGAAAACACTAATAGGGTGGAAACAAAAATTCATTACTATCTAATTCTCCAGCCAAAGGCACTAACAATTCAATAAAAGTTACAATTCAAGATCATCAATTATAATCTCGTGTCATTGCAAGATCAAGAAACCCATGACACTAAAAGAGGATAAATTTACAGAGAGAGAGAGAGAGAGAGAGATATAAGACCCACTTGAACAGAGTTTGACCGAGCTTCCCTTCTTCTTCCTAGTGTGGGATCTAGCTGATGCAGCTGATATATTCTTGGTATTATTTCGAGCCATTGCGTAATAAATTATGGGTTTAATGGGGGCGGAATTGTGGAGGACTTTACACGCCTAGCACCAGTGTGAGACACTTGGCATTTGTATTTTGTCCCCTCGGAAAAGGACATAATTTTGCACAATTTACTCTATTCCCGATATGGACGTTGAATTTACTATCCCGTTTTGCAAATGCGCTCATTCTCATGCGACCAGCGTCATGGCTTTGATACATGGGATAAATTGAGGGATCAATTGAGATTTGTTGTACTTGAGTCATGTAGACTGAAATTTTGACGCATCGTGTACTACGAGTATAAAATGATAATTAAAAAATCATATCGCAATATGCCGGCAACTTAGGGACCGTTCTCTTTGTGTTTCTTTTTTGAGTTTTGAATTCATTTTGTATTTTGTGTTTTTAGTGTCCATTTTGAGATTATTGAAAATGTGTTATTTTTTTCATTTTAAAAAATTATTTTCAAAAACACAAAATTGAAAAATGTATTCTCNCTAAAATATACTGGACCATTCAATAATAGTCTCGGATCGTTGGAATGATTTATGGTATGTAATCGTTTGTATATAATATCGGATCCGTCACCTGGCTCTAGTTCAAGGTCAGTGGACCTCTTTCTAATTGTTCGATTTTGAGTGAAAACACTTAGGGGTCGTTCTCTTTGTGTTTCTGTTTTGAGTTTTGAGTTTCGAATTCATTTTGTATTTTGTGTTTTTAGTATCCATTTTGAGTTTATTGAAAACGTATTATTTTTGTCATTTTATAAATGTATTTCTCAAAACATTTTCCCCCAAAGGCGTTTACATTGTTTTCATTATTTTCCATTCTCCAATCCACCGGAAATCGCCCCGCCAGAGCCACCATCTTCTATCTCACAAACCGACCACCATCCACCACCTAGACCAGTAGATCCCAACATCATTCGACCACCCAGACCTCCCTCTACAACGTCCACCGTTTATTTGACCGAAAATCAGCCGGAATCAGCCAAAAACAACCGCGATAAACTCACTGTTTCGGCCTATAAACACCGCCCCCGACCACCTTTCCGATCGCGGAC